>OMLM01004233.1:75316-88738 GCA_900302695.1 Helostoma temminkii | reverse complement strand
TTCGAAGAGGGTAAGCTGCTGGATAACGAGTAGACTGACACATAACTGTGAGCAAAAAGGCATTACCAGATTTGGAACGAGGCAAAGGGCCAACACGGTCAACAATAAGATGCTCGAAAGGATGCTCTGCCACTGGAATTGGACACAAAGGAGCAGGCTTGATTGTCTGATTAGGCTTTCCCACCAGTTGGCATGTGTGACACGATTTAATGAAGTCCGAGATATCTTTTTTTCCAAACGTGGCCAGTAAAAGTGACGCAAAACTCTATCATAAGTCTTCCTCACACCCAAATGCCCTGAAGACCCACCATGAGCAGTCTCAAGCACAACACTTCTAAGCTTTGAGGGCACCACTATCTGTATAACTTTGTCACCTACAAAACATTCACTCTGAGGAATCCATTTTCTAACCAGTAGGCCATGTTGAAGAAAGTAACCGTGAGCTGCACTGTCTTCCTCTGCCTCTGGACGAACGCTATCAAACAGATCACAAAGTGTAGAGTCTTCCCTCTGTTCCTTCACTAAGTCACTACATGTCACAGGTAATGGAAAACTTGGCACAGGAAAAACAACCTGTCTTTTATGCACACTTTTAGGACAATAAGAATCAGACTCTACCTTGCTCATAGCTCGTGTTACAGCACATGCAGGGATGGACTGACGCCACACCACAACCCAACTCCAACTGAGAGGAGGCGACCACAGGAGCAGAAAGAGCAGGCCACACCCTGTCACCTGCCAAATAATTTCCCAGAATGATATGAACTCCCTCCACTGGCAAAGAGGGGTGGATTCCCATAGACACTTCTCCACGTACCAGGTCTGAAAACAACATTAGTTTATGCTTGGGGACTGAAAAAACTGACAAAGCCATGCCGCGAACAACAACAACACTATTGCCAGTGCCTGACTCAGAAGAGAAGGGCAATACAGAGTCCACAATAAAAGAATCAAGTGCCCCAGTGTCCCTCAAAATCTTTACAGGAATCTTCGCCCTGCTTCCTACCAGTGACACATATCCCGTGGAAACAAAAGCAGCATAGCCGGGATCAACCTCCACTACAGAGGCTGCATGCTCTTTTCCCTTAACAGAAGCTCCCCCACACAAACCCGACTCAAGAGGGGGAATAGAGGTTTTGCTGAAGGCCCGCACAGCAGCAATGGCACTGGCCTGTTCTGCTGACCGCAAGGACGCAGCAACTGCCACAGGCTTAGTGGCTTTCAGTCTGTGTTTGGCTTGCAAAACAGGACACTAATTTTTCCAGTGGCCCTTACCAAAACAATAATTACACACTCGACCAGAATCCGGCTTTACATGAACACCTTGAATACCTTTAGAGGTGAACCTACTGGTACCAAGATCCTTCAAACCACCATCCCCATGGCCACGATTGTCACCAAAGTGAACCTTGTGGGTGAGCACAAATTCATCTGCCAGTTTAGCAGCTTAAGTGACATTACATACTTTTTGTTTATTCAAGTATATCACCACACGTTCTGGCAAAGTGTTTTTAAATTGCTCTAGTAGAATTAGATCCTGCAGATTTTCCAAAGTCTCAACCTGTGAAGCAGTACACCAGCGGGTAAACAAGGTTGTCAAATCTCTAGCAAACTCTGAATATGTCTGCTTATTTTTCTTAAGCAATCTAAAACATTGGCGATAAGCTTCTGGCACTAATTCATAAGCTTTTAGAACAGCAGCTTTACCCACTGATAACTCCTACTGTCAGCCACACTTAATGCGGAAAAGGCCTCCTGAGCTTTTCCAACAAGCACACACTGAAGCAACAATGTGCGTTCAGTATCAGACTCTGCCAAACGTTCAAACAAAACAAAAAATATGTCCGGATCTCCCTCATTAAACGTAGGAAGTAAGCGCAGGTTAGCAGAAACATCAAAATGTAGAGAACCTGAATCACCTGAGGTTGACCTCAAGGTTTCACCACGTACAGCACAAAAACAACAGACTAAAACAAAAAAAAGGATCAATGGAGACAGTTGATCCCCCTCATTGCTTATGCCTATACAGAAATATGGGTCCAAACAAATATACAGCCTCTACCTCAACCAAAGAAAAAAAAACAAACAAAAAAAACCATTAACCCTAACCTGAAACAGCCTAAGCCATGTGGAACAATGCCAACCAAAAATGCCAACAACCTACCACAAACCAACTCAAAAAAGAAAAGAAACTGTATGCAACACTCCCCCGCCATTGTCCTTATGACATTACTGACAACAAAGCAAATCATGGACGAGCCCCCATTTGTTACCTGCTGGCTCAAAGCAGACAACAAAGAGGGAGGCCACACACAAACGTTGTTGTTTAACAAAGTTATTTAATAAGTCAATAAACCAATACAGTTTAACATAACTGATGAGGTGTGTTAGTCACGCAACTTCAGTAGTGTATGGATGAGTGAAATATGTGGATGTATGTTGGAAAAGGTGCAACAAACCAACAAACAGAAAGGTAGGTTGAGGAAGCTGCCAGGCCCCAACGCAGATAGAGAGACAGACACCAAAATGGCTGCCACCAGCTATCTGCAGGAATGAGGAGAAAAAGAACTGCAGGGCAAGAGGGCCGTCACTTAGATTTTTGCTTGCTCTGTACCTTACTTGTAAGTCATTTTAAATGACTAAATGTAAGTATACTTAAGTACACTTAATAATATAAACTTTAAGTATACTACTTTTTTTGTAAGGGATCTCCAGCTCTCCATCCTGTCTTCTTGTTGCTGTCTTCCGTCCGTACAACATAGCTGGCCTTACTACTGTCTTGTACATCTTCCTTTTCACTCTCACTGATATCTGTCACGATTCCTGCACTGGTCACCTGTTTATTTTAGTTTTCACCCTGTTTGTCATCTTCTCTGACTCTCTTCTCCTATTCTGTTTCACCTGACCATCTACACATTTGCTTTCACCTGTTTATGTCTGTTTTCCCCCTGTCTGTGTTGTTCCCTGAGTTCAGCTTTTTCACTCAGTTTCACTCTGTCCTTATTTGGTCATTTCCTGTTTTTACTATTGTTTCTTCTTCAGTAATGATAGTTCATCTTCTCCACCTGGCAGCCTTCTTCGTCTCTTCATCACTCAATTATTCACAGCTGCTGTCTATTAGTGTTCACCAATCCCTTTATATACCTGCTTTCCCTCACATTCTAGTTTGTCTAGTTTTTTTTTTTTGTATATTTGTCACCCTTAAATAATTCTGTTCAGATACAGATAAGTACTGTTTTCAAATGATGATTTCATTTATTAAGGGAAAAGGCTGCCCAAACCTGCCTGGACATGTGTGGGAAAAAAAGTTATTGCCACCTAAACCTAATAACTGGTTAGGCCACCCTTGGCAGCAACAACTGGAATTTGTGCATTTGTGATAACTGGCAATGAATCTTTCACATCACTGTGAATTTTGACCCACTCTTCTTTGCAGAATTGTTTAAATTTAGCCACACTGGAGGGTTCATAAGGCTTGTTTAAGGTCATGCCACAGCATCTGAATCTGATTTAAGTTCAGGCTGCTAGAAAACAAAATTCATGGTTCTATCATCTTCCATGTCCTGAAGCTGCACCAAACAATCACACTACCACCACCATGTCTGACTGTTGATATGTTGTTCTTTTTATCAAAAAAAGCTGTGTTAGTTTTATGACAGATGAACGCACACCTTCCAAAACATTCAGCTTTTCTCTTGTCAGTCTGCTGAATATCGAAATCATTTATCGATAATGGTTCTCACTCTGGTTTGCTGGAGTCCTAAAGCCTTAGAAATGGTTTGGAAGCTTTTTTTATATAGGGCCAACTGGGTTTGGGCAGCTTCTTTTTTTTTTCAATAATAAATGGAATCAGTATTTAAAAAGTGCATTTTGTATTTACTCAGGTTATTTTGTTATTTGTTTGATTATGTCATTCAGTTAAATGTGACAAATATTAAAAAAAAAAACCAAAAAAAAAACAGGAAAGTGGCAAATACTTTTTTCAACAATTGCCTTTTAACAACAGTTACTGCTTGGTCATTATACTGACAAAGGCACAATATCTAAACATCAGATGGAGTATGCAAGCAGCGGAGTGATGAGAATTTCCATTCTTCCTGGGGTTCGGGGTCAGACATACCTGAGGCTTGTGATGTGAGCAGTACTGGAGCAAAACTGGAGGGGGACACGGATTGACCATTCCTGGTTTTTAAAACTTTGTCCAAAACGTGCCTGCTCGCACTCCAGCCATGTTTTGACGCATGGACCTTATTATATAACGACATTAAGATCTACAGAGTAAAACTATCACAGCCTGACCAAGTGTATCTCTATGAAATTGCATAGTTCACTTATAATTCACCAATACGTATCAGCACTGTTCATATCTGTGCAAACATGGTCTAGCATACAGTAGAAGAGCACAGCGAGGCAGGTAAAAAAGGGGCTGGTAGTCATACGCTGAACCAGACTTTTACATTGTGACATTGAAAGAAATATAAAAGGTTGATGATGCCTCTGCTGTAGGTTGCCAATTGGATGAACACAAAGTCAGCGTGAACTTGACATTTCAAAATTTGGCCACCAAAGGGTTATCAGTTTTTTAAAAGTATTCTCACATATCGAGCTCACAAGAATGGGTGAGCGTGAAGTCAGTATGACTTTCACCTTTGACCTTTGGGTGCTACAATCTAACCAGCTCATCAGTGAGTCCATGTTAATACTTGTGCCAAATCTGATCAGATATTGTGTTTACAATATCTCCTTCAGATGGATGGACAACCTGAAAACTAAAAAAACAATAGTAATAAGTGACATGCATTTGATGGGCCTGTGATCTTAGGTTTAGGTAAGAGTTAAACAGGGTTTCAGGGAAAATTGCTAGGAGATTGATTAATTAATAAAGTCAAAAAATGATTTTAATGTTTAGTTGGAACAAATATATTTTTGTAAGTTGCTACTGTTACTCATAGTGAGGTCAACATGTGTTTGCTTGCTGGGTAGTGAAATGCACAGGTTTTAATCTGGCAAATATACTATTTTTTTCTAAACAATCTCATGTCAAGCACTGGAAAAATGCCACCCCACTGCCCACCCCCTCAGAGCTGGCATGTCTCTGCTCACAGCTAGTGATAGCTGAGTGTCTGTACAGAGATTGATATATCTCACAGAAAGTGTTTTTTCCAGCTGTGAAGGAAAATAAAATTTTGTTTCTCAAAGACAATACCATAAAACAACAATGGATACAGTTACTGGCCAGCAACAGAGTTTGAGCACTGATTTTTTTCTCTTTAAGGAACATGATGGACAAGAGTTTTCACAATATTTCTTTTGGCTAGGATGTTTGTAAAGCACTGCTTTGAAAAAGTACAGACAGTGCATTATTTTGGGTCGGTAGAGGAATCAGGAGTAGGGTTGTTAAGTTAAAATATGTACCTGAGATATTGTTTTGTATGTTTGATTTTATTGGCTCATGAATTCTGTGATGATGCCAACATTTTTGACATGTTACTATACGGCAGTGCGTGTAATTTATGAAGCTTAAGCTACAAAAATTCTACAGCTGTATCATGTTAAGACATATAGCTGTGCTCCAGTCAATCTGACAATAAACTGTAGACCTAAAATTCTTTGTGAAGGAGAACTTTTTTGTGTAATATATAGCACAAAAACATAGTTATTTTATATTTTAATAAATTAGCTGGACAACTATTATGATTTATACATTTGTTCTATACACAGTCACACAGTTACAGTAATACCATCAGCTGACTGCATGTCGTTTTTGGCTACTAGGCTTTAAGAGCAGATGAACTGTTGCTCTTTTATCAGTTGATTTCTGAATTTAAATGAAATGAAATTAAGCTATAAAGGCCACTTTAATGTTCTCTAAAAACATACATGTCTTTATATTTAAAATGTGATTTGATCAGTTGGATTCAGTTCAGGTTGGGGATGACAAGAATTTGTAGACTATTATTAATCAGAATCTCTTACTGAATGTCTTTTTGATGACAGCCACTGGTATCAGAGTGAGGATGAATGTCCACAAAACAATTTACTTATTCTGCCTTTTTGGGTTTAGACAATTGTTTTATTATTGTCCTCAGTCTTGATTGATAATTGATTCATATAACTGTTGAAACCTGAACACAATCCTCAGAACTTTGGATCTTTGGACTGATACAATAAGTTTCACAGTATTAAGTAATACATAAAATCCAAGAGACATCTGGTTTGTCTTTGCTGATGCTTTATTGGCATTTTTGTAACTAACAAGAAAAAAACATAAAAGGTTATTAAACCCATTATTTCAAATATTTTTGCACAAACAAAACAGTATTAACTACAAGCAAGACGCTAATCATGACATCTTTCACACTCATATCTGACCTCAACCTAAGTGTGTGAGTGATTTTGCAAATGGCCCCCCTCTCCAAGCAGAACCCCATTTCTGGTGTAGAACACCTTGGCCAGAGAGGGACTCATGGGGGAGGGTATGTAATCTTGGCATTGGGGTCCACCAAGACTTGGTGCACACTTTACTATGTAGGAAAAGAACAAAGTGCCATGATTCAACATGCAGCTGTCTGCCACTTTTCCTCTATGCAGATTGAATGAACACTTTCCAAGCAGATCACTGTTCCAGGAATTATCCTGATCATAAACACGGAATGTGAGTCTGTCTTTCATGTTGATGGTGATGGAGCCAAATTCAAAAGTCTCAGGCCATTTAGGATTATCATTGTCACCTATGATGATAGTGCGCTTATTCTGATCACCATAACTAACCTCTACCGAACCGTCTGTCTCCGTCCACACATCACCATACAGACCCCGTGCATAAAGGTTGAACACCTTTAATGTTGCAAGACCTTTCCCAGCAGGACAGCAGTTTGACATGATATTCTGATTACTGTTACAAACACAATCACAAGGATCCCTTTTACTGAATCTGTGGCCAATTTGACAAGATTCTGAACATTTCTTCAACACTGCATTTTTCTTGATATACTTCTCCACCTCTTGTTTCAGTCCAGCAGCGGCAGAATGACCTTTTGGCAGTATGGTGTGCAGAGGCTTTATGTTGTACTGGACCACATCAGGAGTGTTTTTAAGTGAGCTGAGCCAGCTGTGATAGACAGAAGGGTTTGATTGGCCTTCAAACAAGACATCAGCGCCGTCAATGTGTCCACCAATGACTTCTGTGTTACGCTCATTAAAAGCACTGCTGAAACATGTATTAGAGCCTAACTTCTTCTTCTTTGCCTGGCAGTGTTTGGTCATTGCCTCAATACTGGCAGACTTTGCAAAACTAACTGAGGCCTCAACTGACAAACAGTCACTGACCTCTGTCACTGACAGTCCACTCATGGTTGCCTGACATGTTTTGACAGAAGTGATTGCTTTTATTTCTCCTCCAAGAGACACTTGTATGATGTAATGTGTCCCATATGTGTCGATCAGATTACGATAGAGCTCCTCAGTTTTTTGTGAATAAGCAGGAAGCGAATTGACGGCTGATGCAAAATCATGGCTCAGTGGAGGATTTGTTGTCAGTCTATAGCTGTAAAACACACAAAGTGTATAAATTATTAACAGTGATCAAATAGCCATGTTATTTATGTTACTGTTTCATGTTTCTTTTAAGCTAAAATGCTGCCATCATTAACAAGTAGTTATTTCAGAGTTAATGACAAAGAAGACTAATATATTTTTATATACTCACCTGTAGAATCTGCAGGACACAGAATGACGAAAGAAGCTGTAGCGGTCTTGTTTGGACTTTTGCATGCCAAAGGTAGCATCTCTAGAATGGGACCCTCCCAAGCCAACTCCAACAGTTACACTGGGTTTCACAGGAATTTTAAGACCAACTTTCCAATCATTTGACACAGATGACGTGGAGTCATTAACAAGAGATTCGACAGAATTGTAGACTATACTGGAAACCTGTAAACTGCACTTGGGGAGGGTTCTCCAGTCCACCACTGCAACTGGGACTTTCTGCTTTTCGTTTTTCATGTAGCTGTTTCTGTACATTCTGCAGGTGCCATTACCAAGATTCCACTTTTCAGTGTCGATGACATAGGCACCTTTCCGCTCCATTGTGACGATGTCAAAGCCTTCTCCACCCAGATTGTAACCAGGGACAAAGTGAGCATTTTCACACTCCTGTGGTGTAGCTATGAAGCTTACACTGGAGGTCAGACACAGAGGACTGCATGCCCACCACAGGAGCATGAGTTGCCACAGCTTCACCTTTCGTAGAAGATAGGTAAACAGTGAGAAAACATAAAATTTTATCAATAAAACATTAAAAGGTGTTAATGTTCTGTTAATCAAATGCTTATTCCTGTATGAGTAAGATGGTAATGATGCATTTCAATAACACTGATCTTGAATCTGAAAAGGAAAACTCAAAGGTCTTACCATACTGTGACTGCTGATAGCAAGCTTTGTTGAGTAGCTTCTAAAGTCTGATTTATATTAACACTTGGGTCAAAAGGTGGAGCCTTAACTGCATATGTCATGCTCACATTTTGGAGGGATGGTGGTTTGAGAGCATTTTTAGTTTACCTATGAATAAGTTTAAGCCTGTACATCTTTTGTGGTGGAGCGTGTATAATTTACCACTCCACCTGATAACGGCAAAGTTTACTGCTGCCATAATTTTGCATTTTAAACTTGAATACTTTGATCTCCATATTACTAATTATTATAGTGAATTTTTTGAAGTGAATTGAAAAAATTACAGTTATTTATAACTCTTCCTTTTAATAGAGACAATAGATAATCAGTCCTACCCTAACATAAAGAGAACTTTTCTTCCATGCAGTAAAGAGATCATCAATTTGCCTCATAAAGTACCATCTTTTATTTTGAGGGCATTTTCATACCTTAATGCATTTGCTCTGGTTGGAACAATTTGAGAATTAGCAAATTTGTAGCATTTTCCACTTGACTCAGTTTTGTTTTACACAGAATAAAATCCAAGGACCAAAATGCATCACGCAGACCACCCTGTTCAGATGTCTCTGTTTACGATGTAGGTTAATCTACATGGGATCGTTGTTCTTCTGTTGATTGTTTATGACATCACTTGCACCATCATCCGTGAGACAATGCGTGTCCTCACAGCTTTGTCCACAATTCATCCTTCAGTATGTCCTAGATGTACTAACCAAAGAAAATGAAAACTGCACGTCATTCAGTGCCCTCACATGGTAAGAGTTGCGTGTATAGCTTTTGGTTCTGCTTTAATTCAGTACTCTTTCTCACTTTATGGATACCAAGAGTTCCCTAAATGATTCAAACTGACGACCTTGTATTTGTATTAGCTGAATTATTATTAGGGACACTAAGGGGCACAAATCAAACAGATGGCAGGAGGCATGACCTGGCACAAACAGTATTCTGTGGATATTTTGTTTACTGAACACTGAGGCAGGACTTGTGATGTGATATTAATGTTATTAACACCCTACTCATCCGCAGTGAATTTTGACATTTATCTGCTGTATTCACACATAGGTTCAGTTCAATATTAGACAGACCTTATATTGGGGAGCTAGCTGTGTAAAGTCTATTAAATTTTCTGACCAGAAATCCAGACAGACTCTGTCAGAAGAATCACATCCTGACATTGTGCAGAGTTGTGAGTTCACATGTGTTCGCAAAGTAAGAGGTTGTCTGAGTCAGATGTGTTCTCACATGGGGAGAAACTTCTGTGTAGAGCTGGCAGACATGATATGACACAGTGGCAATCACACTCCTGGACTTTGTATTAGGGGACTAGCAAGGTAAAGTCCAGGTAACTTCCAGACTGTTTGATGTGTTTTGATGTGGATTTGGCTCTGTGTTCTTTTGTTCATCATGACTTTTTCCTTTCATTGGCTAATTTGGGATTTGGCTTTTTCTTTGCAAATCTGCCTAGAAGGCCAGCATTCCAGAGTGAACTCTTTGCTGCTGACATTGAGAATGGCATAATGAGGGCACAGTTTATTCAAGCTGCCAGTTGAAGACCTGTGTGTTTGTCAAACTTCATACTCTAATATATTTGTGCTCATGCTCAGTTGTGTAATGGGATACTGGGATGATGTTTTTTGGGCTATCATTAAAAGATTAAGAGAATCTGGAGAAATTTGAGTACACAAGGGACAAAAATCTGACATAAATTTACAGCATAGTGGAAATCTAAATAGCCCCAGATACCACTGTCAGTGAACATGGTTTATAGCTGCATCCAAGCTAAAACTCTATCATGCAAAGAAAAAAATTTACACTTATACATGTATAAGGAAAAATGCTCCTCCATCTTTGGACTGGAGCTCTTGTGAGATTAAATGAGGCAAAGTGGCAACTATTTAATAAAGTAATATCCACATAGATGGCAGGGCCCAAGGTTTCCAAGCAGAACATTAACCAAGCGTCACACTGCCTCCACCGGCATGGCTTCTTCCCATAGTCCATCCTGGTGCCATGTGATCCCCAGTTAATCAATGCACATGCACCCGGCCATCCATGTGATGTAAAATAAAACATGATTTGTCAGACCTGGCCACCTTCTTCTATTGCTCTGTGGTTTAGTTCTGATGCTCATGTGCCCATTGTCTGCTCTTTCTGCAGTGGACAGGGGTCAGCATGGGCACCAGTCAGGGTGCCCATGCTGACCCCTGTCCACTATGGAGCTATGCAGCTGTGGAGCACCGTATGCAACAAACTGTGATGCAGTGTGTATTCTGACACCTCTTCATCAGATCCAGCATTAATGTCTTCAGCAGTTTGAGCTACAGAAGCTTGTTTGTTGCATTGGACCACACTGGCCAGCCTTTGCTCCCCATGTGCATCAGCGAACCATGGTCGCCCATGACTCTGCCACCAATTCACCACTGTTCCTTCTTTGGAACCCCTTTGAAAGATACTAAACACTGCAAACTGGGAACATCCTACAAGAGCTGCAGTTTAGAGACGCTCTGACCTAGTATCCATCACAATTTGACCCTTGCTTTAACTTAACCTCTACAGTAACTGCTTATCACCCTTGACTGGGATTCAAAAACATTACATTTCTTATGCTTTCCTTTACAAATTCTTTGTAAAAAAAAAAAAAAAAAATACACTATATTGACCAAAGTACATAAACTTTTAAGTTTAATAAGATTTAGTGTTTCTTTGTGTTTCCATTCATTCTTTAGAGCATTTATGAGGTCAGGCATTGAAGTTGAGATGAGAAGGCCTGGCTCACAATCTCCATTCCATTTCATCCCAAAGGTGCTTAATAGGGTTGAGGTCAGGGCTGTGTGCAGGCAAATCAGGGCCTTCCACACTGAACTCATCAGATCATGTCTTTACAGTGCTTGCTTTGTTCACTGGGGCACAGTCATGTTGGAATAGAAAAGGGCCTTGTCTAAAATGTCTTGTTGTGCTGAAGCATTAAGACTGCCCTTAACTGGAGATAAGGGTTCTAGACCAAACCCTGAAAACCCATATCATTATTGCTCCAGGTATGGCCGAATACTTCTATCCATATAGTATTTCATATATTATACTATATTTTTGTTTAACTTGTTTAACTGGGTTGTCTTTATCTTTATCTAGATTCTAGATTTAAAATGTGATCACATTTCACAGTAGTCACATTTATGCAGTTTTATGCAGAGCCTATGTGATCTGTGACATAGTAGCTGAGGCATTGTGTGCTTAATGGCTTGTGATCATAGCAGAGCTGCCTTACCACATCAGCCACAATCATCACACATTTGGTCTTTGTTCTAATTTATTTGAGTGACATATTTCACACTTGTGGCCCAATGACGGCAGTTCCAATAAGCTATAGTATAAGACATTCATGTGAAGATTGATTGAGTCAGATAATGGTATTATTGTGGGACTGATGAGCTCTAGTAGATTATCATATGCTAAATTAAACCACGGGCCTTGGTTTTCAGTACTCTAAGTATGATATGAATGTTTAGGGTAGTTTAATATGAAAGGTCTAAACTGCATTATCTAACAACAATAAACGAATACAACCCCCATTTCCAAAAAACTTGAGATGTTGTGTAAAACCATAGAAACATATCAAATGGTTTAAAGGTTTAAACTGAGAAAATGTACCATATGTACCATGTAGTTTTTGGAGAGGAATGTTGTCCTGCTGGTGCTGTCCATTTACAAACTGTTTATAATGTTTACATGCTGTTTTTTTTGCACAAAATAATTTTTCAACTTGCCGCTTTTGCACATAATTGTACATTTCAGGTACTGGTCGCTGCTGTTTTGTGTTTTGTGTTCTTCTGTCTGCACTTTTTTTGTTCTAGCACTCTTTGCACTAGGTTGCACAGGATGCACTTTATGTGGCTAGGACAACTTAGCAGCCCTCAGCTCTATGTTCTGTCCTGTTACTGTCCTATGTAGCACCATGGTTCTGGAGAAACGTTGTCTCATTTCACTATATGTGGTTGGAATGACAATAAAGCTTCTTGACCTTGACCTTGACCTCCTGTTTTTTTATGATACAGGATTATAACTGCTCAACAGTCCTGGCTGTTCTTTGTTGTATTTTGCATTTTATATTTTAAAGAATTTATTATCTTAAAGAATGCAGAGTAAAAACACTACTGTGAACAGTCATCTCAAGAGGCCCATTTTAGACTTCCTGTGATAAAACTGTGCTCTCTGCCAGTGCTGCAAGCTTGCAGATGCATCCCACCTTCCAATACAACAGAACAGTCTCTAAATGTGTATACCAACCGCTATGTGAAATGATCATGAATTTCTATTTTGCAAGTCTTATTATATTTTTATCTTATTTATGTTTCATGATGCATTAATCACAAGATTCCAGCAAGAACAGAAGACACAATTCCTACTCTACTTCTTACTGATCAACTGCCCTACACCACATGGTCTGAACTATCACACGTCTTTTGTTTGTTTGTTAGTTTTTTCGATTGTGTTGATCTGGTAATGTGTCACTTTGCATGTGATCAAGCTTATGTACTGGAATGAGGAAGCTTTGTTTTGCAGTGGATTTTTTTTTATATATTTAATGATTTATTAAAGCACCACACAGAGACTGTTGAAACTATCATTAAAACTAAACATCTGTGGAATTTGCTCTCCAGCCAGCTTCATTGTTTAAATATTTTTCTCATCACACCTCTGTCAACTACTCCTACCCCTAATTTTTGTTGTGTCTAACCACCTCCCATCACACTGAAGAAGCTACTTGGATGAGTAGTGAAACGTTTTGACGTAACAAGAAGGAAGTATAGTTGCCATGACTCGACTACCAAAAATTGATGTATTGTATTTACTTGTAGTTTATATTTCATTCAAAATTAAATCAAGCTGAACAATAATTAACTCTAAAAAATGGATTTGAAACCATGGATCAACTAGTTGCCTTTTTTGTGTGAGTTTTCAGATATTCTCCTC
>OMLM01004233.1:14907-68308 GCA_900302695.1 Helostoma temminkii | reverse complement strand
GAAGGGTTTGTTTTTTTTTTTTTTTTTTTTTAGATTTTTTTTTAACTCTAGTCAGAAAAAACAAAAACAATAACTTGTACTACTAAAGTGTGATATAGACTGATATAGCAAATGCTTACAAACAGATCCATAATATTTAATAACATTAACATGATATTGAGTCAAATGTAAGCGCACCTTTGATCTCCAGACAGTACAGTAACCGTGCTCTGGATAAAAATAACCACTAAAATGGCCCAAAATATGCCCCCCATGTGTTTTTGTAATAATTTTTCATAATGCATAAAAGGAAAGTTCTGTGTAGAGCAACATAAGGTAAATATGAGGCTTGGGCCAAACAGATAAGGCTGGTTTGTCATTTTATTATATTAATCAGATCAAAATCACTAGTTTTATCCTTAAAGTTTACCTGACATGTCTCTGAGATAAAATATGGTACTGTTAGTGTAATGTGTGAGCTTAGCTGCAATGTTAGAAAGGTTGAATAAAAGAGGAAGGTGTCAATTTGGTACAGAAGTGAAAAACAAAAATCGTCATTCTAGCACCTGTGAGAGACAGCAGGGTTCAGGGTTTGAGCAGCAGGTGCAGCGAAGGGAGATGTCACACTCTGGTGTTTCTCGGCGGCGTATCAAAATGACTGGGAGAAGACCAGACATCCATTTACTGTCTGTGAAAGTGTGTTGAAAAGATAAACGTGCTTTTCTCTGTGCTGAATTGTAATTGTTTAGAATCTGAATGGATTTCACTGACTGGAAAAACACCAACCAGTCTGACTTGTGCATGTGTTTGTGATTGTTTTAAACCACATGTTTCATATGCTTTTTTTATGTTTTGTTTTGCAACAGATAAATAGTGGCAGTGCTTTTTTTTAATCTTTTACCTGTATACTTTTCCTTAAATGGAGTTCTGTCATAGTCATCTTTCACTGAGACAAGGAACATGTGGAGCTTATCATTCTCTGTGTAGGTACTGGTTGACACCCCTGTTGACTATACACCTGCTTACAGGTTTGAGTCATTTGTGGCCAAGTTCTCACCATGCCTAACCTATTTTTATACATCTGACATTTTCATGTTTTGGCCAAAACCACAGTTAAATCCATCTTGAGAATAGATCATTTGACGTGATAATTACACTGCTTTGTGCCTACCTTCACAGTGCCGACACGTTTGTGTTCATGTCCTTCTTTATTACAGCACAGTACAATCACCTCTTTTATTACAGTATTATTTCACCTTACGACATGGTACCATTTCCCTACTTGATTAAACAAGGATTTTAGATATTGCTCAAGAATTGTCTGTATTGTTCTAGCACAGTCTGTTTTACTTTTCATCCGTGCCTGCCAAGGCTTTCGGACAATTGCACTTCAGTTTGCTTTCTGTCATATGCTAACTCTGTTCAGCTCTTGACTCTTAAATAGGCAATGGTTTTCAGGCTTATTTGGATTAAATGTACTTCAAACGGAACCTCCTTTATTACCAATATGACTGTTTTATTTAATCAGTAAGGGGTAGTTATGGCCTTGCTTCAGGATTCCCCACACACTGCTTACTCAACAATCTTGCTCCCATAGAAAACTTTTCTATGCTACATACAGAGCTTTTATTAATTTTTTTTTATTTTATTTTAGGCATGGGATTGTTCCAGAATTCTGTGTGTGTGTCTCAGTTGGTTTTCTATAAAACCCTTTGTAGATCAGTAGAAAAGTGCAACATCACACATTTTGTTTTATTAAAAATTAAATTTAAAAACTGCATCTATTTTGACATAAACTGTCAAAGTTGAAGGTTCTATGAAGCCTTTTGTACCCAATCACAGTTTCTCCTGAGCTCCCTGATCATTGATGCAGTTTTCAACACACATCACTGTTCTTGCAGTCACTGAAACCATGACCATTACTGAGACATCGG
Source organism: Helostoma temminkii (assembly GCA_900302695.1). Lineage (NCBI taxonomy): Eukaryota > Metazoa > Chordata > Actinopteri > Anabantiformes > Helostomatidae > Helostoma > Helostoma temminkii. The sequence goes on along the minus strand of OMLM01004233.1, from coordinate 66,395 downwards.
GCCAAAGTGTCAGCCTGCCAGATAGCAGAGATTGTTGGTTTGTCTCCATTGCGTGCTGACAGTACCATTCATCTCGCAGTTGTCATAGTAATCACTTGTTACTAGAGCAAAGAGACAGAACAAGGTGGGAGGTGGAAATATATGCATAAATATAGCCTGTCTATAAATATTACTTCAGACTTTCTCACTTGAAAGAGAGGCATTATTCATAATTCTACAGTACGTCACAGGCAGTATTTTGTGGCAGAACAAAAATTGTCTGTACATCAGTGAATTCAGTTTTCATTTGAGCCAGGAGGAAAAGTGCAACCATCTTTAATAAGATTAAGTCATTCTTTCAGATTTTTAAGCACTATGATCTGCAGATTAGTCTGAAACACAGTAACATGAAAAAGGCCATTTTAGTTTCCTATGAGCAGCTCTCACCATTGATAAGACTGTAGCCCTGTCTTTGCTGTTTGATAACAATTAACTTCAGATAATCTAAATGTAATCTAAAATGATTTTTAGATTAGAATATTTAGATTTTTCAGGTTCATTAAATATGCATCTGCAATCTGTACTAATAAAACTGTTATATATTTTACAATATATACTTATGAACTAGTTTCTCATCAGTGTTGTACCTCACAGACCTGCAGTTGTATAAATACACTAAATGACATAAAAATGTGATTACCTGACACAGATAAGACATCTTGTTAGAGGTGTGGTACATGTCTTTAGTAAAAGGAACTATCCACAGCCCAAGTGATACAGTAAAAGAAAAAAAACTCAAGTTAATTCTGCCCTGAGATAAGCACATAAACATTGGAGGTTTATGTGACTGTTTTTCCTTCTGTATTTGTTAAAATTAATGAATGTGGTATGTTGACATTTGGTCAGGACTGGGAACTATTTAGGAAAACAGAAGAATCTTTGTAGAAGCAAAGCAGGAAGTTGGATTTGACCAGATGTTGTTAGCTGGGCATAAAGCTGCTCCAAACGTTTGGATGCAGATTGTGGCTTGGCTTTCTTAACTATTGTCATGTTCTGCTGCTGTTTCGCTCTAACCTCTTTTTGAACAAATCTATTGGATAAAGTCATTAAAACCTAAAGAGCTGCAATGTAGCTGCTGACTGTTTTACCTCATTACTCTGACAATTCTCAGAAATATAAACCATAACTAAACCAAGTAGTGATGCTAAGATTTACTTTATGGAAAAGGCCCTAGTTTCTCTTCCCTGCAAAACATGATTACATTGATGGCCTTCAAACAGTCCTATTTCAGTTTTTTTATTTTCAAGTTTTTAACGTTGCTCAACCTTATTGAAATAACACGTTTGCTTTATTTTATTTTTTTTGTGCCCAACCTTTGAGACTAGTGAATCAATGTTAAGTAAACAACCATAACATTAACCTTAAGAGGTACCTCTGCGCTGAGTTACATCTCTGGCTGCTAATCCTTGTGAGACTAGCAGTGATAATGTTTATATTTAAAACATGACTGACAGCACCAGTTAAACTTAAAAGCACAGGAGCCTCCTTCATAGTCTACGCTGCTGTAATGCTGTCTGTTGCTGCACAGATGAAAGAGAACTGGCGCCTCATTCTAGTTTTTACATTTGTAACATTAGTGTGTACTGTAAAGGGATGTGGCTCTTTCTTTCTTTCTTTCAAAATATACCAGACACTAGATACATGCAATGTGTGTTATATTAATGTAAAATCTAACATATACATAGTAACATTAATATTATCACACTCTAAATTGACAATGATACAGATTTTCCATTCAAATCTTTCTGCCCTCCCCACCTGTCTTATATCTACTCAATTCAATTTCAAAATCGCTCCTCTTAAAGGCCCGATAACTGAGACTGGTCTGTGGCTGCAGCAGGGTTTTGTGTGACTTAGTCCTACATTCATTTGAAATTAAAATTCACAGTTGTGCTATGTAACCTGACTGGGCTGATGCACAGCTCAAAGCAACAGCAAATCGCACTGTCTCAGTCAGTGCATTTTCATGGAACTCAGTAACATGGTTGCAGTCCACTTTCTCGAGTAAGCAGTTTTCTTAACTGTCATGTAAACAGGAAACCTGGTTTCCCTAATTGGGGTGGAGGATTAGGAAAACCTGGTATCCCTATGTAGATTTCTCCCTGAGAACGTCGATTACCCTGGCATGTATACCCATAACTTGGTTTCTAATCGGCTTTTACAAGAGCGTATGTGTGTAACAGAGGCTGCCAATACCTCTCTATTAGCTGAGTGGTGCATAGATGAAAGAGGGAATCAATACAGTGGTGGCTCGTTTTTAAATCAAGTCCGTCTAAAGAAACTGAAACTTTCGCAAATTGTCCTCTACTTGTCTAAATAACTTTAGACATCACTTTGCACTTGGTATTTCTTTAATTCAGTCAGTTTGCGTATTGAAATGCAGCGCTGGTCTGTCTGCACGTCTCTCTCTCTCAGGACAGTCAGCTCCCCCGACTCTCTCACACACACACACACACACTTTCAGTTCCCAGACACTAGCACGACAAAAAAATAAGAGCACGACTACACATCTAGAATGAGTGAATGTTATGTCGTTATACACTTAAAATCTGTGAACTATGCTTCCAAAACTAGTCAGAGTTGTGGGAGAAATCCGATACTCTTACTGATGCATATAAACGCGGATTTCCAGTAATCAGGTTATACAACTCCCATGTAAACTCGTTCCCTGATTACCAGAAAAACGTGAACTTCCTGCTTTTCAGTTCCAGCCGTCCACATGAGAAAAGTCATGGCTACAGATGTGGAATTTTAAAAAGCTAGGAAGAACATTACATTTTAGTGTAATTCTACTGAGTCAGAACTAAATCTGACTCAATCATTCTCTGTAACTGGATCACGCAGGTAGATCTCTGTGCTTGATCTGTGCCACAGTTTTGTCACAGCAGCCAACAAGTTCATTCAAAAATAATGAGAGCTTGTTGACCAGGTTCAGCAGTTAAGTGAGGAGTGCATTATTTAACATGGACAACGTCTGGGTCTGTGAATTGACATCATTGGAAATAGGCTGATCCTTTCAGTGTATTATCTGCTTCCAGAAACACAGTGGTTCTTTATGTACTCTGTAAGTAAAAGCAAGTAGTGAGGTATTATCTGGGCAGTTGTGTAAGACAAGGGTCACTGTGTTTTGAAAGCCTATTGTTAGATTTTGTCTCACTGTCTTTCTGTGCATCTGTTTCTTTCTACTTTTTACTTAATTCTTTTTTACTTCCCTATTTTGGTGATTTGTCACATGCTGTACACGAGACAGTGCATTTTCACTCTACTGATCTATAACAGCTGAACCATTGCAAGCACTAATTGAGCAATTAAACTACCTTGAGGACTCCTTGAAAACAAATGTTAACTCTTTCATATGTGTTAAAACAGCTTTGTCAACAGAATGTTTGAATATTGAAATGTGGGGAAAACAAGTTGTTTACAATCAGTACTTAATTTGTATTTAATCATTTTTTTGTATCTGTAGTTGGATATGGTGGTTTCCTCTACATTAATTATGGAAAGTGTTAGTACTGGGTATACTTCCTTTGCATTTTACATTCACCAGGATAGTCACTGTTTTCTTAGTTGAGTAATTAACCAATTACCTCTAAAGGAAAAAGCATCAGTCTCACCTAATGTACAGTGTGGGAGGGCTAATATTCATTCTCGACTGAGCACGGTCCTGCTATTATAAGTATTTATAGGAAGATAGTATATTTAGTTATATATTAAACTAAACTGATCTGTTCAGAAGAAATGACCTCAAAAGCTCAACACTGCCTAGTTTTAAGATGTTTTATGACGAGTACACTCACAGTAACTGCACACTCCTAAACATTCAGTCTGTCTTTTGGATTGTATCTTACTTTCACACAGAGTTATCTATTCAAATTCTACCCTACGCGGGCCTCTGAGAGTGCATTGTCTGTTACTGCTGTTGTTTTTCATCATGAAGGACAGTCATGCTTTTAGAAAGACTGCGTAATTTTTATGGTTGTCATCATGTTAAAATTGTACGGCGCACATGGGTTTATTAGTTTTAATGAGTCCAACTGTCATGAGACCTGTTTACACATTTACAGCTGTATAATTTAATTTCAAGGAAGACCAAGCAGAAGCAGGACAAGAAGAGCCCAGAGGTTTTCACAGCAGTGATAGCTAGAGCATTATTGGCTTGTGTTTTAACTGTGGCTCTTTACTGACCTTTCAATAACATAATTACTCTTGAATATATGTTGGGTACTGTGCTCTAGTTGGTAGAAGAAGGCTGGGAGGCAGTTGATACTCACAATAATCTCACTGCCTAACATTGTCAGTCACCGCCTGTCGCACCAGTTTGTCAGCATTCTTGAAGCAGTTTCGGTTCTGTTAGCCTGCTACTGTTTATTTATCTCCAGAACCAGCTGTCTTAAACGACTCAGTGACATGCATTTACCAGCTCACTACAGCCTCACGCAGTCAGTTAAAAAAAACACACACACAAACAGGCTCTTTCACACTATGGTCTCAGTTAATTCAGTTCAACCTCATTCAGCACTACCATACTGTTCATCTTACTGACTACCCTGTTGTATTTATATAGTAACAAAGACAAAGGGAGTGTGAAAGTGGAAGCACCTTGCCATTTTACCTGACAGATGTGCATCCACATTACTGATAACACTGTTGCTTGTTGCACCCACATTAAGCAAGAAGCTTTCACCCATTTCTCCCACCTCAACATTTACCTAAACCATGGAGCTTACAAACTGTGTACAGATAATCTATATCTGTAAATTAGCTATTAACAGTAGGGCTGTGCATTCAATATATGGCAATAATATTTTTAATTTAACTTTAGGAAAACACAGATTCTGTATCAACTCAGTACACACTCTGTCTATGGCATTTAGTGGCCTTGGGTTTAAACCCATTACATTAAAACCTATGGTGTTTTTCAGAATCATACAGTATCATACAACACAAGATTGCAATACTGAAGTGTATAATTTTTTTATTACACCCCTGGTTAACAGCTACTGCAACTGAAGCTTTAATGGGAACACTGGTTTGTGAGATACTTTGCTAGTAATCAGCTAAGCTGTTGTAAAGTGCAGGGTAAGACATTACTACCACACAGAAACAGCATGTTTTGAAGTGAGACTTCTAATCCCTTCATTGGCAACCTGGATAAGGTATAATGGTGTGGGATTTCATTATGTTTTCCACAGGGGCATGTGTGAGGCATCTTTGAGAGTGTTTCTAAGGAATTTTTTTTCTAGTAGTGAAAGACATTTGAATTGCTTTTACCAACTGGCATGTGTGATATTTTGGCAGACATATACAAGCACAATGACTTGCTAAAACATATTTAAAATTACTGAGCTATAAGCTGGTTCAGCCAGTTTTACTGATATTTTAAGCCCACATCCTTTACAATAGATGACAGAGACACAAACGTATATTACTTGAAACAAGGACATTAGAACAGAACATTGTGCACTATTTAGCCTCTGGAATTCAGACTCAATATGCATGATATTGTCTCTTGTTGTATACAATAAAGGCTGTTGTTTTTCCCCAAGTGACAGAATCTTTTCACGTAGTTTGCCATGGCAACAGCAGTTCTGTTTATCCTGATAAATGAGCTGGAAGGAGTTGTTGACTGACATTTGTTTTTCTGCCATCCTTTGGTGTTTAGTCATATCGAGTGGATTTAGTCAGACATAATTTATTTAGGAAAAGTGACCAATTGTTTTGGCTTTGGCAAAACATCATATGAGCTGTGTGTGTTTACAATTATGGTGAGGTGTGTGTGTGTGTTTGTGTTTGTGTGTTTGTGTGTGTGTGTGTGTGTGTAACAAACTAAACTAACCGTGTCTTCTAAATGTCCCATGAAAAACCTAGGAGGTGCACTCACTTTCCACCAAACACCCTTGTTCTAAGGGTTCTGCATTTGGGTTGGCAGAGGTTGTTCCTCATTTTATTGTTGCCAGGTCCAATAGTTTCCTTTAGTCCCACAGATGTGTGATTTATTTTGATTAGAGTATTTCTGTACAGTCTCATGGACAAAAGATCCAGGAGTCACTATTCCCCCATGCAAGTAGAAAATCAAATGCCCCGAATGTGTTGTATGAATTAATTAATCATCATGTGTTGCAAGGAACAGGTAAAATGCTTGAATGACACATGATATGGTGTGAGGGAGGGTTTCTTTCCTTCCCGAAAGTCACATCCGTGGTTGTAGACTGGCCGATTGTGAGACACTGAGTCATGATATTCATAGAACTGGATATTAAAAAAGCGCACAATTTCTCATAGAGTGTGACACCTGACAAGAAACTGAAAACTGAAACAAGAATTTAATTTGGTAAATATCTCAACTTCCTACTTTCTTCTTTTAGTGGACCCACTTTTCCTCCCTACATTTAGCTACTTCTGCTTTAGTTGGGGACTTCCTGCATTTACATTTTCCATATTATCACATTGAGAACTTGTGAACTTGTACTGAACTTAGTCATTACGAGGGGTGGGTAGGAGGTCGGCAGGGGTGAACAGACTTTACTTTTCATAGAACTACATTACGTTGAGTAATGCATGAACCAGATGTTGCACTCCTCTCTGTAATGCACAAAACTGTTGTTTAACTCCCTTTGTGGTTTAATTGTTTGTTTTTGGTAAAATATTAGCAGGATATCTTGGTAATGGGATTTTAAGTGCACTATGAGATGTGTTTTGTTGACTGGACTACATAGACCAGGATCTTGTCATCTTGTTGGGTTTTGTTTTATTCTTATTTATTTATTATTATTTATTACTGTGAATTTTAGCTTTGTTTTCAAGTTATCTGAATTTGTTGCTCTGTGTTTCCTAATATTTGCCCAATGGAATACCATCTACATCATAGCAGGCTGACGTATTTTATATCTTAGCTGACAAATACTTAAAGATTCTCTCTTGCCTTTTTAACCTCTAGTAGAGCTATTCCATTATGAATGGTTTGCAAGTGTTATTTATCCCATGGCACATACTTACAAGGACACACAATCATGCTTATATGCCGGTGATATGGTACACAGTCCTGTCAATGACTTATCACTATTCCACTGATGATGAGTGCCATTCAGCATGCATGTGAGAAAGGAACACTTGTTACACAGATGGATACACTTGCTTTACTGAATGGTACTGAACGTAATACCCTTTTGTGTACATAATTATGGAAAACCCCCTTTTTTCTTTCTCAATATACAGTATATTGTTTGCTTACTGTATTGTGCTTTTAAGTGCCACACACACTTTGTCAAAAGAGTTTCTATTTAATGACAGCTTTAGTTGCAACTGCCTTTTCTGGCATCACTAGAAAGTATTACTCTAATTCATTTGAACAGTAATATACATAATATAGATGGCTATGCCTGCAAAGCTATGTGCAGCTGCTCAGTTAATATGCGTGGATATCTGTCTTTTCTCATCATCATCAGTGCATTCAACTTCATACAGAAGAGGTGAACTGTGAACTTGTCCCTGATGAGTGGAAAACACAACAGTTAATGAGTGTGATTTGCCTCCCTAATTAGCTCCATCAGCACGGCAAGATATGACTCTGTCCTGTCCTCTATGTCAGTTCATTGACATAAGATACAAGACAAACTGGGAACTTCATTGTCAGTGTGTGCTTACATGCATAAATATGTAGCTGTACAGGACAGTACATGCCCAGTTACATGCTCCGTTTATTATGAATTTCCATCCATGTTTTGGGGACATAAAATCAGTTTTCAGAACAAAAATGCATACATACTTTGCCATCTTATCACTAATCCTATTGTATTGTTGGAAATATTGCTAGCTCCTTTGAGTCTTGGATGTAAAAATAAAATCCATCTCCAACTGGTTTTCCTGAAGAATGGCCACATTGTGTTGCCGGCTGCTGGCAAACTGCCTGGCACAGTAACAAGCTCACTCGTGACCCATGTGACAATGAGTGGTCAAGTTGAATCTGTATATGGGTGAGCCAGCATGACCTCATGCCACCTCTGTGTGGACTAGGCACTGCAAGCTGATCATCTAACAAACTCAATGCCAAATTACATTTGTTGTGTTTGCTCCAAGCACTTTCTTTTTGTATATATATACAGTATCCTCACAGATAATCCAAGCAAACAGGAACCATCAAGACTGTTAAATGTCACAGACATCAGCAAATCATGGGATGTTTTCAGCAACCTCGTTAAGTAGTTTCAAGCAGCTCTTAACATTCACATCCTTTTTGTGCTTCCTTATGTACTATAAAGCACTGAGTAGGATGTAATAGGCAAAGTTCAAAAAGCACCTTCCTGGAATTTTCTCTGTGCACTCAGACCCTAACTGATTCACGGCCAACAGCATAGTATCATCCTGTCTAAAGAGACTTAAGAGTTTTCATTTTGATGACAAGGAAATTAAAAATTTTATTTTGCCATCAACAGTCACATATAAAAACTAGGTATAGAATAGAGGTATAGAAATGGCAGCACCTCTGCTAGGTGTCTCTACCATCTTAACCATCCTTTTTTTTTTTTGCAGTCCCACCAGTTTTTATGGACTTTGATGTTGTATTACTTGTGTTTAACATATATTTTACAAATACGTGTTACTGTACTTTGCACTGTCATGATGAAGTCAGTGTATGTTTCCAGGTTTGTTTGCCAACCAGCTTGGCAGCATAGTTACACTAGTGACTCATCTATTTTAGGCTTCTTATTGGGCCACCCACAGTATTACACAGTATGACATGATTCCAACATCAGTTCATTATCTGGACTTTGACTCTATAGTCTCTGGACATGTGTCCCCAAAGCCTGTGATGCAAGACAGTTTTAATTCAGCCCACACACTATTAGTAGCTTACTTATTAATTTCTATACTTGTTTTAGCTTGTTTGTTGTTGTTGTTGTTGTTGTTGTTGCTGCTCCTTGCTACTCATTAGGATTTGCAGTGCAGTGTGTGGTATGTGGTGTGTATGTTCATTTAAGATGACAAATGAGTACAGTCTGATGCAACCAAACTGGGTGAGCAATGTAAAACTGCATTTGTGATTAACTGTACTGTCACACATGCTGATACATACAAAGGAGGGTCCACGTCTCCAGAATAAGATCAGAACAAATCAGATTTGCAGTACAGTGATTAATTTAGAGAGATGATTTTTAGAGGTCATTATAAGAGTTTATTTTCCTCACATACAGTAGTACATATTGTACAACACTCATTAAGTTTTTCACTAAATTCAAATCCAACATGATGTTCAGTTTACTATAAGATCTCCCTAAGAACAAATCCTTAAATTTGAGATGCTGGTGTCAAGGTATGTTTGGCATAGACATTTTTTCCTGTTGAATAACCAGGATTGTTCTAGTCCTAATTTAGTATTGCCTCTTTTTATAATTTGCAGACTGCGATTCATTGGGAGTACTGCAATGACCAGTCAGCATTCCAGACATGCAGAGAGGACAGACAAACAGCCACCTGCCGTGGCCCCCAAACTTCATGTGCAGCGATCACTGTCAAAGGATGCCATCACCATCCACTTCTCAGCTTTTGGGAAGGAGGAAGAGGAGGAGGAAGAAAAGCTGTACAGTACAACAATCTCCACTACCTCAGCCACACAGGATGACTCAAATATTGTGACAGCCATAGAGGCAAGTGAAGAGATGTTTGAAGGAGAGCCATTGGACTCTGCAACCGAGGTTGCTGTCAATCCAGAATCGTTTAGTTTTTCGCCTGCTTCCAGACATCACACTAATAATTCACCCACACACAGTCTGTCAGCACGTGTTGCTGAGCAGAAAGGCTCAACTTCCAGTCCTTCTCCTACGAAATCTTTGAGCTTTCCCTCCAGTGACAAACCTTTTTCAAGCTTGGTGAAGTCTCTTTCCTCTGATACTGAGGCTCGTGACGGGGTCTCATCTATTCTGGCTCCATCTGTAAGACACCATCTCATGAAGACTTTTGTCAAATCCTTATCTTCAGATACATCCCAAGACTCGCCCTCCTCCTCCTCCTCCTCCTCCTCCTCATCCCGTCTTCCAGAATCCCGTCTTAATCTGCAACTCTTTAAGCAATTCACACAGTCCCGGATGTCGTCTGCTACCATAGCACCAGCTAGTGACTCTAAAACTGCCCCCTCTTCCCCATTAACTTCACCAGATAACCGCAGCTTCTTCAAAGTCTCAGATGTTGAAGCACGCTTTGAAGACACGAAACGTCGTCTCTCTGAAGTCATCTCTGAACCACTCCAACTTCTGAGTAAGATCATGGATGAAAAGAGTAGCAGTAGCATTTACCGGCCCAAGGCCCTCTCTGCCAGTGCCTCAGAACTCTCCAACATTACTTCTATCAATGGTCACTTGGAGAGTAACAACAATTATTGCATTAAGGAGGAAGAAGGATGTGAATGGGATGCTGAGAGCCAGAACTGCAGGGCCTCTGTTCCACCTGAATCTGTTCCCCCATCTGTTGACACTAAGAGCCCCAACAAATCTCCTTCACTTTCCATGTCATTAGACAAATGCTCTATGTCTGCCCTTGCTAAGCAGGAGGATGAGGACTATTGCGTCCTATACAGTGATGATTTTGAAACTTGCACTGACACAGAAGATGATGGCGTTGATAGGACTGATGATACTGGTAGTCGAACTAAAATGCCACTAAGTGGTAGTACTGAACCATACAGTGAAGATGAATCTGAAAGTATTGAACTGGCACCTAGTGTTCCACACTATACTCTTTTCATGCTTACTGTACTGGTCTATGGGTATTTTGTATTACCTCTGCCCAGTTACATTGGAGGAATGCTGCTTGGGATAGGGCTGGGATTCCTTCTAGCTATTGGTGTTGTGTGGCTGACAGGACCAAAACCTTCCAGTCAACATTTTAGATGCCACGGAAAGCTGTCAAAAATGACCAAGTTGGACATTAAGGAACCAGAAATCTATAAGGTCAGTGACTCTTTAATTTACCATATATTTTATTCCATCTCTTTTATTAATTTATTACAGTGTAGCTGCAACATAAGAATTATGCAATTGCATTATGTTGAAAATGTAGAAGTCTGGAAGATATTAGATAACCCTAGACTACATAAGGACTGAGATTAGGTAAACATATTGGGACCTGTATGCCAGAGCTTCATAGTGCAGCAAAAAAACTTAAAAGGTATTTAATGTGGTCCTTAATTCTATATTATATTTTCCTTTTGAAAAGCTTTTGAAAAAGATATGGAACCAGTGGGAAACTAAAACTAGCCACTTGAGAGCTGAAATATGTTGTACAGTAACCCCTTGTAGCATTGTCAGTATTACAATTGCTAACGGTCAATATAAAGGTGGAAACTTTACAATTGTTTACAGATTTATTTAATACATACTGTAAAAAAACAACAAATAAATGCAGTTAAATTTAATGTATCTGACATCTTGTGCATAAAAACAGATGTGATTTTATTCCACACTCAAATAACAATGAAGCAAATAGATTTGATCAGTATCCTTGGCTGAAGATACCCAGAATAAAAGGCTACTACAGTCAGCAAAATACAACAAGCAGTTTGTTTTTTTTAAAAGATTGTGGTTACAAGACAATTCACTGCCAGTGTGAAGTTCAGAGGATAAGACCTAAGACCTATATGTTTTCTGTCACCCTAAAAACGTGGTACATTGGTGACAGCACACTATATGACTAATTGTCTACAGGACATGGGACAACATAATATGTAATGTTTGTGTCGACATTGAGTCTAAATATGTCTAATAATTTCAGGGCTGGATGAATGAGATATCAAACTATGACCCAGAGACATACCATGCCACACTGACACACTCTGTGTATGTTCGACTGGAGGGCTCCATTATTCGTCTGTCTAAACCCAACCACAACATTGCCCGCCGTGCCACACACAATGAACCAAAGCCTGATGTCAACTACATCAGTCAGAAAATCTATGACCTCACCAACTGCAAAGTATGTTGTTACATCTTTTATTTTGTCAGTGAATTGCTTAATGAATTGGTAAATCTTTGATCTACTAAGATAATGGTAAAACATATACCATAGGCATTTTGTCTTGCAATAATTATGAAAAAAGTTATTAATTGTGCTAGAAATGTGTAGAACCCAAAGTTTTTCAAAAAATCTCAGAGACTCAGCTTTTTCCTAATTCCTTCCTCAGGTATACCTAGTGCCTCACAGCCTGGCCAGGAAGCGCATATGGAATAAAAAATACCCTATCTGCATTGAACTTGGCAGGCAGGATGACTTCATGTCAAAGGCAGAGGGGGACAGGTTGGAAGTCAGTGAGGGTGTGAGCACAAGGGACAGAGGGGATGGAACTGGAGGAGCATTGGAGAGAGGAGTTTCATCTTCATCCAGCAGAGATGTGACCCTTTATCTATTTGGAAGGACTGGAAGGGAGAAAGAAGAGTGGTTCCAACGATTTCTTTCAGCATCCAAACTCAAGGCGAACTTAAAGAAAAGTTTCAGTTTTGCAGGAAGTAAAAACGGTGAGCAAAACTGATTTTTAAATTTATTTATTTTTTTATCAAAAAGAACTTTGTGTGTTTCTCCTCTGCAGCTATAGAAGCCAGGGATTTTCCTTTTTTTCTGTTATGTCTTTTTTGCCAACGCTAAAATTGTCTACATTATCATTAATGTAGGATATTAATGATATAATCATACACTGCTCATCCAGAAAGGTGGCCCTTCTGGTAGCATCTTAATTCCTCACCTCTTTCTCATGTTTGCCATCCCCCACAGCTCAGAGCTCTCATAGTCGCAGCAGTAGCCGCAGCAGTCTGGATGAAACACTGGCATCGCAACCCAAAACAAAGGACACCACAGTCTCCTCTGCAGTGGCAGGCAGTGTCAAAACCAAACCACTGTTGGACTACAGTGTCTATATGGCCTCCATATTGCCAGAACAAGCAGCAGTTAGCCCATTAGCAACTAGCCCCTCTGTCCAGAGTCCTCAGAGCAGCCCTGGGGCTGACAAGAAGGTAGCATATACATGTTCTATTTTGCTATTAATATATTATTATTTCTGATTTCTTCATTTTGGTGACAAACTTGTCATGTCATTTGCTAATTTAAGCTTACTGTTGTACAATCAGCGTGACTACAAACAACAAATAGCTGGTATTATGACTCATTCTTAGATTTAGTCAGAGGGTAATAATACTGTTGTATGGTGGGTGGTTATATGTTTTATAGTCATGTGTGATAAATTAGGTTATTATTCATTCCTTGTGATATTTTTTTTCCCTTTAGCTTCAGAGCACCACTTCAGCTCAAGTCCAGCCTGGGGAGGTGGAAGATGAGACTGTTGCCTGGGTAAATGCAGCTCTTGGCCGTGTCATTTGGGACTTCCTCACTGAACCATACTGGGCTGAACTGGTCTCTAAGAAGATACAGATGAAGCTCAGCAAGATACGGGTGAGTGGCGTAAGGCCATTAATAACGTTTCCCTCTAAAATTGGCTGAAACTGAAATAACCAGACGAGAAGTTAAAGTAGAGAACAACTAACAAAGGTGTGGTTTTTGTGCTGAAAGCAACATGTGTCCATACACACAGAGCACACTCTCCTTATGTCATTGTATATCTCAGGACAGCTGCAGGGCCTGATAAAACTCATTCTTCACATCTGTTTGCTCACCCTACACTTGTTTTACAGTCCTGTACCCTAGGCAAATCCATTAGTATTTTTCACCATGCTGATTTATTTCATTTTATTGCCGTATTTGTCACAATTAAATGGTTCAAATCATCAAACTAATTTTTGTATTACAGAAATTTTGGTATTTGTTGAAATATTAAAATGAGTTTGATCTGAATCATTTAAGTATGACAAATATGCAAAAAAATTAAAAAGTTAAATTGTAATCTTAATATTATACTGGAAAAATCCCTGTTTGTTCCACAAGGGATTGCGATGCAGAAAAAGGTGACTATAATGTGTGCTTGAGGGCAGAATATATAAAATATCAGGAATTCTACAGTATAGTATAAGCAACAGTTTGGTTAATCATGTACAGTGTCCTGAGCCATTTTGTATGCTTTTCTGTGTTTTCAGTTGCCTTACTTCATGAATGAACTAACTCTGAAAGAACTGGACATGGGCTCTGCTACTCCCAGAATCCTCCGGCCATCCAAGCCCTTCATTGACTACAGAGGTAAGAGAGAAATCAATTAATTTACTCACACACAAACAAACACTATAGCACGTATGGCCGTTGATATCTCCTGTAAGCTATAGTATACTGAGCTCTGTGTACTGTTTTCAGAGACGTCTCCATTTATTGTACAGCATTTATTTAGCAATATATTTGGATGTTTTATAAGTTTGAAAGCACAATAACCCTTTACCTCACCTAACAGTAAGTTGGCTATGTCCACATTAGAGATAACAAAGATCAACAAGTGGTAATGTTTGCTACTTGTCTATCAGGATTTGCTATCGTGTTTCCCTATATTAACTGGTTAGAATGCTGGATTTATGAGATGATCTGGGCATGAAAATCATTGTACCATCAAAACAAAATGATTTGGAAGCTGTTGTTTTAAACTAAAAACACATATAATATACAATATTACATATTGTTCTTTTAAATTCCACAGACATTTTTGAGCTTTTGTGTGAATTCAGCACTCCTTTGTAGGTCAGATAAATCGCTGTACCTCTTGTAACTTGAATTAAATAAATTGAATGAAGCAGAATTTTACAAATGCAGTATCTTCAAGATCCAGCTGTTTAAATATCAATCAGTTACTATAGATACAATATATCTAATCAGGTAACAACATCCGTAATTGTAAACCCTACAGTACAGAAACATTACAGGTTACAGTGATATTGGATTCCGTGTGTGCTACATTTACATTATATACACTTTAACTGTACTATAGTTTGCACATCTCTAGGAATTTTTTGTTCTGTCCTGTTGTTCAAGATCAAACAGGACATGAAAGGTAGGGAAAAAAATATTTCTACCTGAAAAACAGAAAGCAACTTTTCCTTAATCAATATTAATGGGGGCAGCAGTGAGTCATTTGGTAGAGTGGTCACCCATCAGCTCTAGGGTTTGCAGTTTGAGGCCCGACTTCTCCTGGGCATATATCAGTGTGTCCCTGGACAGGACACTGAACCCCCAAACAGTCCAACCAACATAGGCACTGAGGTTGAACATGCTGATGCACACTGGGTGGTGAATATTGGAGAGGGTTACATCATGAAGGGCATCACATGTTATCATGTGATCCACTGTCACGACTCTGACCACACGATAAAACAAAACGAATCACCTTATCAGTGTCACTCACTAGCCACAGATGAACAGTTGCATATGCAGCTAACAGAAACTTGGCTTTTTTATAATCAGTGGCTTTGCATGCAGCACAAACAAGATTAACCATAAAGCCACATTTTCCAGTCAAAATGACTCCCTGCACAAACTGCCTTCATGAACATTATATTAATTCAGTGCAATAGTTATTAGTGAACTGGGTACAAATGGTGTTCCTGTAACATACTGATTATTACCATATCCTTGGAATACAAATTCTATTTGTGAAAATCTATCTCACTTTGGGTTACACAACCAGCCTAACACTTTTGCAATTCAGTGCACATACACAGAAGTGACAGTTTGTCTTGAAATTGCTGCTCCCAGTAATACTTCAAAAGTGAGCTGGTTGGTTCTCACAGTTTGTCCATCTAAAGAACAACAGCACTACTGATGGCAGACGTAACTTTCCACTGTCCAGCCTGAGATGCTAACAAGACTTTCTATCTGATGCAGCTAAGTACGAATTAGAATGCTTACAACAATTTAAAGCAGTAATGGATACTATGGTCTGTGCTCATGGTAAAATGGTCAAAAACAAATGCATTGTTTTAAATACAGCAATGGATTTTGCCTTTTTTAGACCCAACAAGCAGGAAATAGTCGAAATTGTAGTCAATAGCTACCGTACCAGTTTAATTCAGCGATGGATGCACAGAAAAAAAGGGGTTTACTGTGTTTTTCAGTGTGAACTTTAGCACTCTCTTAGTTTGTCAGGCTGAGGTTAGAGAGACAAGCTTGTTACTCTCGGCTGGTTAAATAAAGAACAGACCTTTCCCTTCCTTTATAGCTGTTTCCAGAGTGTGTGACCAACAATAACACTGCTCAGAGTTCAGTAGGGAGAGGTTGTTTACTGGCCTGTTGCAAAAAGGCCATGTGCCTCAGTATGTGAAGAAACCTTTTATCAAAGGTGTTGCAGAAAACAGAGCCTTGTTTACAAAAGTGAACAGCATTTTATTGGTTCGTGAACTCTTAGCTGACTGCAATATAATCTGGCCCTAAGCACTTTAGCAGGTCTTATGGTTATCTGTGGGCCGGATAAACCGAGACTTAGCTATGTGAAGTCTCAGCTTTGTGAGAAACCACAGGTTTGTCACAGATCTGCTCTACTTTTAATCATACCAAGGAGCTTGCTATGTCCTTCTAGAGCATTCCTTCTGTAATCACTGGCATACGTCAGCACTGAGCTGCCCATCCGTTAGTACCACATTACTTTTCTCATTCTTCTTTATGTTCTGCGACAGGACTGTCTCTTCATTTGTGTCACATGTACTGGATCTTGCTTTCCTGCTAGTTTTCTCTTCCCCTTGCATTCCCTCTCTTTCATTTCATCTTCCTCTTTGGGTTTTTTGCTCTTTAATTGCAGTATCTCTCTTCCTCCCTCCTGTGCAATGAGTCACTGCCTCGTTTTTATCCATGCACCATTCGCATAACCATATAATGAGAGCACAAAGTGATTGCAGCTCCAGCTGAGATGGCAGCGCCGTTTCCCAGATCAGTTACAGGCGAAACACACCTTAATAACTGCTCTAAATGTAATCAGTGTGCATAGGACATAATTTTCTTGACATTGTTGAAAGGTAGGAATCTGTGATATGTGGTCAAATGTTTTGATTTCTGGTTACAATGAATGGATCCAGATTACACACTGTTAATCTAAAATAGCAAAGTGCCTCTTTTCTTAAATATATTACTTAGAAGTCAGAGGCAGCAGGCAGCAGGAAGCAGGAAAGAGGTTCATGCTGCAAACAAAACACTTATCTTGGTTAATAATAACTGAAGGCATTCACTGATCTTTGTGAGTTTCTGTTTTCTACTCCATATAACTCCATAGAGAAAGTGTGTATTTCATTATTATTTCATCTCTTTAGTTTGTTTCCATGATCAATAGCCTTCTACTTTGAAGTAGTAGTTAAAAAATAGTCCACTATTTTCTCCGCTCAATTCTCTTCTCACTTTATATGCGTTTCACCTCACTCCTTGGTATAAGTACACTGAGTGCAGTGAATCAGTGAACCTCTCCAGCTATGTTTTTGTGCAGTGTCCCTGCATGCTCATTTGTCCACGCATGTTCTCTGTCTTACAGTATTGCAGCACCTTGTTAGTTTTAAAGCGCACAGAAGCAGTCACCTTGCATGTGTGCAACACACACTTTTGTCCCTTCACAATGTGATTTCACACCAATTAAGGAGGCACTGCCCTGAGTCTCTCCTCTTCTCAAGTCTAAATAATAAAGCTCAGTGTGCCGCATAGACAGTGATCCAGTCAAAAACAGTCCTATTATCCAACATGTCTCTCAGGACAGGCCGCTGGGCTCAGCAGACCCAGCATGTTCACTCAGCCTCTGTCTATTTTTGCTCCTCAACTTTCTCTGCGTTTCTAACCCTCTGCTCTTTCTGTTACTCCAAGTTCATTTCATTTTGGCACTCTCCTTCAGACTCACTCTTGCTCTGACTCACTTGTTTCTCTCTTTGGCACACCAGACTCATTGTATTATCATGTCATTTAGCACAACCAGCTGGTGTTCATACAGCAGAGCAATGAGGAGACGGCATCAATCTTCATTGCTGTTTTCCCTCAATTTTCCCTAGACTATTGTCAGGAAAGCTGTCTAACACTAATTAAAAGAGTTGTTGTACCTGGGCACCATGTGTTACTAAACACTTCACAGATTTAAGAATTGTGTACATGTCTTGGTTACAATGTGTTTTGGTTTAGAATCTCTAAATGGCTTCACTTCATTTATATTTCCTCTGTCATAAGTCATTTTTTGCTGCCTCCCAGTGGTGTACTATGAGCCCACACCTAAATTCATTGTCAGTTGTTGAAGTTATATAATTCTTTTTGCAGTGGGTTTGGCAGAGCAGAAGAAAAAGGAATAAAGGAAGAGAGGGAGAGCCTCACTTATGCAGCCAGTCCCCCCTGCTGGTATCAAACGAAGGCTAGATGGGAAGAGATTGCATGCTCTCCAACTGTGTCTCCTCCATTCAAAGGGCTTTATGATCTCTCCCCTCTTTCTATTCCCTCCCTTCAGTGGATCCTTTTTTGCATCTTTCTCCTTTAAGCAGAGGGATCAAGAAAATAAAATCTGTTTGGGTCCACACGTGTGTGTGATACTAGGGGAGGGGAAAGAAAGGTGCCATATCAAGGGCAAGTGACGGGCCGGTGAAGGAAGAATGTGAAAAAGGAGACAGGAGAAGCATCTTGGTTGTTCTCCCTATCTCTGACTAAAAACACATCTATAATCCCCTCCACTTCTTTTAGGTATCACTCATAAATAGGATTGCACAATACAGTTGTATTTTAGATACAGATCGACTAGTACCTTGTACGTTAGATACCACTATGTATCATAGCTGGTGGCAAGTGCAGTGTTGCCACAGGCCGAGTTTGTGTCGATTTGTTCTCAAAACATTTCTACTAACCACTCTGTATCTGTCAGGTCTGTGGTTTGACCTGGAGATTTCTTACAGCGGTTCTTTCCTGATGACCCTGGAGACCAAAATGAACCTCATTCGCCTGGGCAAGGAGGGAGAAGGGCTAGGGGATTTTGGTAAAGACGGGTAAGACACCATGCACATGATATTTCTTGATACATTTTCCCCTCTGCTTGATACTATAACATGTATCTCTGTCAGAAATATTCATATGTCGCATTCAGTGTTCTGTATCTTTTCTGTCTTTTATATCTTCTCTATTCCTTTTGCTGTTATTCCCTCTCTGCCTTCTGGATTCTACCTTTATACTGTTAATTGGATATATTTCTTCTCCTGGTGAGTGCTGCTTGATTTTCAACAGTTATCTCTACTTAACTTGCACCCACCTCGCGCATCATCTCACAGAATATCTATATCTAAGTGTGTGCCTTTTATCAGTGTTTTAGTTCTTTGCATTGCTAGAATCCATCCTCAACTATGGAGTGAAACAGTCTTAGTTTATGTAAGGTTAAATAGAGTAGGAATACATGGTTACCACCTTTTCTCTAGTAATGCAGATTCCATTACCTCGACTCAGAGGCTTTCAGAGATACTAACTATGAATGTTCCCTTATTCACCAAAAAAAAAATTTTTCTCAAAACACAGTTCCAGAGGGTTATCATTTGTGTATGTGAACAATCATGGGGTATTCACATTTAGAGTATACATCCTATTGACTGTGTCTATACATTATTTTTGCATCTCTGTGTTTGTGCTACAGTAAAATAGAACCAAGGTACTAAGGGAAATGAAGCCACGCATGCATATGTTAGTACATGTGTAGATTCACGTTTGTGTGCCTTCTTCCACTCCCTGATTTGTGTTTGTTCACGTTTCCAGATACAGGCCACGGACTTACTGCTTAGCTGACAGTGATGAAGAGTCGTCCAGTGCAGGCTCATCAGATGAGGAAGACTCCTCAGAGCTCTCAAATGAGTCTGCTGGAGCTGAGGGGTGAGTATGGTTCCATAAAACCTACTCACTCACCGGCTTGTGGATTTGTTTTTTAACTACTGTTGTGGTTGTTGTGTTTTTTGAATACAATTGCTTTTCATAAATGAGATCATGTCCATACAGTGCTGTGAAAAAATATTTGCCCCCATTCTGATTTAAAAGTTTGCATATTTGTCACACTTAAATAATTCAGATCACCAAAGAAATATTAATATTACACAAAAATAACCTACTAAATACAAAAGTGGAAGCAGTGGAACTCTCCCATGGATGCCACTATTCATAAACACTGACCTTAACTGAGGCAAGTGAGACCTGCAGTTCTTTACATCTTGTTCTGGGTTATTTTATGACCTCCTAGATGGTGGTCATTGTGGTCTTGGAGTAATTTTGGTAGGCTGGCCACTCCTGGGAATTTTCAATACTTTTCTAAGTTTTCTCCATTTGTGCATAATAGCTAACTGTGGTTTTCTGGAGTCCCAAAGCCTTAGAAATAGTTTTGATATCCTTTCCAACAAACTGATACATGTCAATTACAAAGTTTCTCATCTGTTCTTTAATATCTTTAGATTGCAGGCATGAAATGTTGCTTTTTGAGATAATTTAACATGCTTCACTTTGTCAGACAGTTTCTATTTAAATTATTTCTTGATTCAACAGGTCTGGCAGTAATCAGGTCTGCGTGTACTTTTTTCACATAGGGACAGGCAGGTTTGGACAGGTTTTTTCTATTAATAAATGAAATCATTTAAATACAGCATTTTATATTTACTCAGGTTATCTTTGCTTATGTGAAAAATAAATCAGGAAGGGGGCACATTTTTTAATGTGTCATACTACAGTGACACAATTTTCACCTTTGTGGCTCATTATTCACAGTATTTGGCCAGATAAAACTTAATGCCTTCCTCATTAAAACCAATGAAACAGACCCTCTGGTAGGAAGGCCTTGCTGTGAAAATAAAGCACTAACTGAGAATTATTTGAATATTGGGTATTTTTAACAAAAAATTGTTTGACTGTGTTGAATTTAAAACTGAATAAATGCAGTGGGTCTACCAGACCCACAAACACTGGCTGTTTAACAAAAATATAAACACCATACAAGGGTTTATGAAGTACTTTTTGAGTCACAGCACGTATTATAATTTCTTAAAATACATGTGCATTTCCATCTGATCTGCGGCGAAAGCTTGTCCTGTCCTGTTATGATACACAGATTTATGTTCCCCACCAAATAGTGTGTAACATTGTAAGTAAGCTAGTTAATGAGTTTAACAAGGAACAATGAGCAACAAATGCTTCATCTTTAATTTCAGATCATCAGTTGTATTTGCAGTGTTTCTTTAAACTGGCAGTGTGTTAAAACTGAACTAAACCAACACACTAACTATTCCTATAGATCAGGGGAATTAAAAATATTGCAAAAGAATTTCATTTAAAAATTCCCATTGCAGCCCTTTAGGGGTTATATTGCGTAATGCATTGGTTATATACTGTCTTGACCTCAAGGCCAGGTTATTTATATGGCAACATCTATAAAAAAATACATATACAGACTTAATGGAAGTACATCTAAATTGATTTTAATGTGCAACTTTATCTCTAACCCTCCTTTTACTAAATACAGTTTGGTTGGAGGCCACAAGCCGAGCAAGATCATGCGCTTCGTGGACAAGATCGCCAAATCCAAATACTTCCAGAAGGCCACAGAGACAGAGTTCATCAAAAAGAAGATGGAAGAAGTGTCCAATACCCCCCTCCTACTCACAGTGGAGCTGCAGGAACTCCAAGGAACGCTGGCTGTCAACATTCCCCCTCCACCCACTGACAGGATATGGTATGAGCAGGAAGTGTTGTTTTTCTAGTTTATAATCTGTGCACAGTTGTGCAAAGTGAGTTGCACATGGCTATCAGCGAAATAATCAGATCTCCTCAGACATGGTATCTTTTTACACACATTTACGTCTCCTAGTTTGATTCCCCAGTATTCTCTGTCACAGCAATAATAATAATAAATAAATTAGAATGTATACTTTCATTTATAAATTATTGGTTACTCATATGAAACAAACACAGTAAGAATATCTAGTCAGCACAACTGAAACTGAAACCTCAAACTTAAAACCGCTTTATTGACAATATTAAATGTAGCATTAAAATACATCACTGCCCTCTGCTGGCTGTTACCTGTCAATGATGCTATCATTTGTTCAATTGTTGATTGAGTAAAGGGTTTATTGTGTTGCCTACTTGTCTGTCATAGGTATGGCTTTAAGACACCACCTCACCTTGAACTGAAGGCACGACCCAAACTGGGCGAACGAGAAGTCACTCTAGCTCATGTTACCGATTGGATAGAGAAAAAATTGGATCAGGAATTCCAGGTGATGAGAGATACTACTGTACATTTTACTTTTGATTAGTAATTTAGAGACATTGTAAACGGTCAGTAACTCAGCTACAAAGCCACTAATATTACAGTTAGAATTACATTTGAGATAAATATTTATGAAATTCATTTAACCTCAGATTGACAGGTGCTAGGTCTCTGGCATTACCACTTATCTTATTTTATATTGCAGGACTAATATTCACTGTCCCTCATTCTTTCATTCTATTAGAAAATCTTTGTAATGCCAAACATGGATGACGTGTGGCTGACTATCATGCATTCTGCCATGGACCCGCGCACAGCTGGCGGTCCCTTGGTTAGCCCCCCAGGGGACCCAGATCCTTCCCAGCTGGAGAGGGACAGCACTACCCCATCATGAAGATTGTTTACAGTATTTTCTAGAGCTTATGAAGTCTCAAAACGTGAACTGGAGCCAAAGTCAATAAGTTAGACACTACTGTAACACAAACACATTCCTCTAGTGAGTTGGTCTTTTACTTACCATAGAAGAGACCATATGAAGGAACAAGGTAGAGTCGATCAAGGAAACACTAAAGACAAACTGCCTCTTGCTGCTCTGTTCAGTAGTATTTATGGTGCCAGAAAAAGGTGATTTGTTTTTGAAGGATTTATATTAGAGGAAGGACTTTTTGAATAGGGGATGAGTGAAGTGACTCATATTTGGCTCAGAATTAGTGGTGGATGAAGTTAATAAGGGTAAGATATGGAGATACAACTATATATAATGTCTTATGAACACATTGATGATGTGAAAGCATTCACCAGATACCTTACAACTCACAGATGACACATGTCTGCCAAGACTAGAGAGTGAAGTGGAGCATGGTAGCCCTTCTATTATAGATATACAACACATGGAGATTCACAGTATGTTAGGAGTGTTTCATAGTGAATGATACCTGTGTGAAGAACAGCTGTTGTTTTCATCGTTGAGAATCAAGTGCAAGCAGGTACAAAAAGTGTATTTGAAAAGCTCAGATACTTGATATTATACTGATTTACCATTGAACATAAAATCTTTGTGTGGTTTTATGTGAGCAGTTTTGACCAGGTGTTAACTAACAGTATTCATTTGTGCTGTGACAAACACTGAACACCCTTTTTATTTGCCAAATCCTGTTTTTATGCCAACGATGCCGTTATCCATGTCTCTATGGAAATAAAGATCAAGATTCACTATGTCAATTCCATACTAATAAACACAATGAGTGCAAGGGTAGAAAGGCTACATGGGCTGTAGTGTGATTGTGTATGCATATTATTATTAAAGTGTATGTCTGCTGAGAAGTATGAGTCTATTGAATGTAAGTTTCTTTTTGTGGCAGTCACATTGATTGATAGGGGTATGCAAATTGTTGCACAAATACAAGTGAAAGTTTTGTTTGTCATTGTATTTTCTTATGATAAACACTATATCTCATCTTGCATCTTTTTCCAGCTGTGCCATTCAGTTGTTTTAGAAAAAGTTGATGCATTTACCTGTACATGATTAATTACCAACTTTTTACAGTGCTTTATAGACAATACTCATGTAGAAAGACACTTCAATGTAATTAACACCTGGGTGACCTTAAGGTACGTACTATATAGTAAAGCTATTACAAAGAATGTATAGCCTACAGCTTTCCCTTCAGAGAATACCATTCTGACCGTATTTGTAATCTTAACCAAGTCTTTTAGGCTCATAGTGTCAGATGTGACTCTTCCCAAAGGTACACATCCTGTATTGATGTTGCATTGTGACATAACATTTACAAATGTGCTACAATACCTTTAACATTTTTACAGCAATTATTACCTTGTTTTCAATATAGGTCTGTTAGAATACTAAAGCACTGTAACGCAAAGTTGTTTTTTTGTTTGTTTGTTTGTTTGTTTTTTTCTGTGCGATTGTCTTTTCCTTTATACTTGGCTACTTTTTGTTAAGTGTTAAATTTGTTAAGTTTTGAATGGCTAAATAAGGGGTATGGTTGTATCTTTTTTTTAGTGTGCTATGAAATAAACATAATGAAAAAAGATTGTTGAGGATATATGAAGATCATGCCATGATTTGTATCTGTGAAAGACGAATGACTTTTTAAAGATTTACATATAATTTTATGGCCAAATTCAGTGATTATGTCTATCTGCCTTATTTATAGAGGAAAATAAATCTCTGACAAATGAAATCCTTTTTGCTTTGTCTTTGATATTTGGATGTGAAATAGCATTCTGACATCATTTATACTTCTGCATAAGTTAAATTACAGTATTAAAAGCATCCACTAGACAGCAAAAAAGCTCTTATATCATAATTACTAATGCATTAACAGTGATGGCAATCTTAGATTTTTGAAAAATCTTAATTTAATAAATATCAAATAAGTGCATTGTACAGAAGTGTGGTTGTTTTTTAATTTAGTTACACTTACGTTCCAACTCTTAAAATGCTTTTGCTAAGAGGCCAATGAACTGCTACCTTGGATTCAAGGCTGAACAGGATGAGTACAATATTTTTGTTATTCACCCACCACACACTGTGATGATTCATTTTCCAGGGTAGGATGATTTATTTTTTATTGCATGCAGCACAGAGCAATAACAAACATTTACAACAAATCTTAATGTGCCAGATATGTGTATAGGGTATTTCTATTTAAACAAAACTGCAGCTTCATTTCTTTCTTTTCAGTTCCGTGTTCTTCTGACTCAAGAGAAAAGTGTTGAATGTTTGGTTTTATTCTGGAGTCAGTTCACTTCTGTATGTGAAAATGTCATATTGTTATGACCAATAAAATAAAAATAAAATAATATCTAGGTCCATCTACTGTCTTCTGAACAAATCAAAATGTCCTCTTCCTGTAAATGGACCCTTTGCTCATCTCTTGTAAAGTCAGTTTCAGCTTATGGAAAATAAATATTACCAAACCACACAAGTCACAAGAATACATAGCTCCTTCACCTTGTTATTATTGCTGAACTGTCCCCATATTGTCCTTCACGTCAGTTCCGGGTTTGGATGACGAGCCCTGAGCCTCCATAGGAAGTTTACGGTTGCCTAGCAACGTAAAGAAGCTGTTCCATCAGTGACTGTGCTACGGTGCTAGTTCACTTAGATTCGGGTGTCGCAACGACTTACTAAAGGATATCATTAATATTAGGTAAGGTGTATTAAGGTATGGGGTTTAGTTTTTTATATATATTTTATTTTTTATTTGTTGAATAGCTAAGGTTCGCTGTTGTGTGCGCTAATGTTTTCCCCTACCTTCTCGCCTGAGCTTCAATTGCTGCTGACTGCTAACTAACCCGGGTCCAGTGCTAACAGGTTACGGACGTTAGGAAATGTTAATGAGGTGCTTTTGTGTTTTCTGTACAGGCACGAAAGCGAGTTGATATAAAACAACGATAGTACAAAAGAATTGAAGTAGCGTTACAATATATAACTAACTTCTGATACGCATAACGTTTAATTCAGGAAAGGGAAAACTTCATGTTAAGAAGCTAGTATGCTAATATAAATGCTAGAACTAATGCCACTAATGTTCGTCATAACCAACAGGTTAAATGCAGAGCGCCGTGGAGGAGGGAAGCTCCAGCCAAGATGAGAAAGACACTAAGGAAGTGGCTGACAAGGCAGCAGAGGACTGTGGAGCCACTGCCCCTCCTGCTCAAGAGGTATGATGCCTGAGGAATTGTGACTCAAGAAACTTTATGTAGTTGCTTATTTATCAACTCTTAATGCAGATATTTGTGTGTTGCCAGTTACTTTAAAAGTCAAGAATATGTCGTTTTTATGCGTGTCAATTTGTGTCAAAGCCCTTTGCTTTTTTTTTTTTTTTCTATGCCAGGATCAGCCAGGACCAGTCCCTGATGCCTCGGCCCTACAGCCTTACCCTTATCTCACTGGTGCAGATGAAGACTCCCCAGTAGCCACAAATTCAGGTTAGTTGTGTCAGAAATTAATGCAATATCATGTATTATGCTGAGGGAAGTCATGGACAGACAAAAGGCTTCAATGTACAGTACATATCTACAAGTTCAGTATTACTTGGCAATAGGTTAAAAATTTTTCACCTTTATTTGTTGAGCGGTTAAAGAATGTCTTATTTTATTTCTTTTAATACAAGAAAATGTTGGACACCTCTCCAACCTTAATGCATCAGAGGACATGGAGGATCAGGAGCCTCTGCAGGAGGAAGGGGAAGAGGAGTTCGTTCTTTTTGATCCTGAGCATGTCTGTAGCTTCTTCAATATTTGTGCAATCAGTATGAATAGATGATGTCTAACTCTACTCAAAGAGAATATTGCTATAGTCACCTGTGTGTCTACCATATAACGCTTAACGATTAGCATTGTAGCATGTGCAAGAATCACATCTGTCCAAAAGCTAAGTTAATGCTATACATAGATGTATTTGTTTCCATGCATAGACATGTGGAGTACATTACATTAATGTATTAGGCATCTTGTACACCCACTGACATGGCATTTTGATCTGTTGGCAGCCACTGGCCAGAAGGCAACAGGTGGCTCTCCGCAGTCAGCTCAGGAAGCAGCTGGAGAGGATCAACCTGGGACTGAAAGAAAAGGTTGCTTCCTTTTATGTCAACAATAGATCTTCTATTCATTTATTTATTGGCTCTATTACTCTGTTTCTCTATAATCTAGCCAGACACACAGACATGCAGAAGGATACAGCAAGTAATATACATATCCCTATGGGATCATCATGCCCAGGAGGTGGTGCTGTTGACCTGTATTGGAATTTACATTTAAGTTGCATTTCAGAATTATGATCATGCTTTCCTATCTGCAGCATATAGTATACATTTTAAAGCATAGCTGATTAAGTCACCAGATTATATGGACAATTTTTTCTCTGATTTCTGTGTGTGTTTTCTCTCTAACCGCCCCAGCGGGCAATTGAGAAGGCAGATTCCAACCATACATCCGAGAAAGGCGTTGAGATGTTTAGAATCCAGGATCTTCTGGCCAGACTCTATACCGGGCTCCAGGACCGCCATCAGACCAAGACAGAGTCCGAAGCCAAACGTCGTCAGGCACAGGATTGTTTGGAGGAAATGAAGAGCCAGTTTTCCCATAAAACCACCCAGGAAAGCCAAGTCAAAGCTAATGGTGAACTGCAATTTGCCTAACGATTTGATCCATGATGATCCATGATTCATACTTGTAACTGTGCTTATAAAAATTGGTAAAATATTAGTAAGGTTGTGCTTTAGTCCTAATTTTTGAAAAATACTAATTATACCTTAATTACTATCATATTTAATATTCAAAAATCACAATTTGGAGCCTCTTGCACATCTGAATTAATCCACAACATGCATTTATGTGTGCACCTGTGCCTAATCAAGGACATATAGACATACACATGAGCATAAAACATTAGTATCCACTCAAGTTACTTTATTGTATCAACATTAATCCACACGTGAGATATTACATTTACAGTATGTTAATGCATGTGTGTCTTCCCCTATAGTGTCCCAGCTACAGACAGAGATTGACAGCCTGACACTGCACCTTGTCTTCACACAAGGAGTCAGTGAAGATCTGCGGTCTAAAGTCAAAATCATGAAGAATGCCATAAACAAAGCAGGAACAGAGAAGAACCAGGCTGAAGAGCAGAAACTGAAGCAGGTCAACCAGTTGAAGACTGGCCCATGAAAAACATGAGATCTTTTGTAGTTTTGACTGTCGAGGGTATTATAATTGATTAATTAATTAATAGTGATCTGTGTTGTCAGGATCTGTATGTAGAGCGTCTAACAAAGAACATGGAGAAGCTGATGCAGCAGATAGCCATGTACGAGGCCCAGGGTGGAGCTCAAGCAGAGGAGACACAGGCAGCCAAAGAGGCCCTCTCTGAGGTAACTATAGTATGCCAGAAGACAGTATATACCTATACAGTGTAAAGTCCCTTTAATCACCAAACAAGTACTGCTATACTACTATAATACAGTTAATGCTAAAGCTAATTCATGGGGAGTTTTAAAGCTGTATTAAAGTTCCCTATAGAGCGCCTGAATAAGAAGCCCCTAACATACAATGCATATTCTTTTGCTGGCCAGTGTTATACACATACTTTTAGAACTTATCCAGTCATGTTTCTTTGTTTGCAGGCTGAGATGGAAATGGATTCTCTGCTGATGGCACGTAAACACCTGCTGCAGCAGTGGAACAGCAGCCTGTTGGCCATGAGAAAGCGAGATGAAGCCTTCAGCGCGATGCAGGAGGCCATGCGGTGAGAATGAGGGCAAGGGAAAGCTAAATATTAAAATGCTGCTTGTCCACTTAATGTGTACTAATACAATCCACATGTACATGTGACTAACAAAAAGGAACTTAACACAATATTTTACATTTAGTGTTTTGGCAGATGCTTTTATCCATAGTGACAGACAGTAGAATAATCTGATACATCTAGAGTTTAAATGAACAGGGTTTAAGCATCAAAATTAAAGCATGCATTGATTTATTCCCTTTTCCTGTCAATGTTTCCATCAGTGAAATCGAGCACCAGGTGATCTTACTTGACAGAGAGATTGAATGCTACAAGAAATCCACCACAGAAGAGCAAGAGCAAAATGAGACACTGACTATGCAGCTAAATTGGTCCCAGATGGACTGTGCCACCTCTAAAAAGCTGATCAGTCAGAAGCAGACCCAGCAAGAGGCCCTGCAGGCCTACTACAGCACCTGTCTTCGTACACTGAGGGAGACAGGGGTCACCCTTACCAGGCTTACAAAGGTAGAGTCAAGCTAGTGTCAGTTATGGTCAAATGCTTCTGTGCTTGTTCACTGTGTCTTTACAGTATCTTTTTTACTTTTCTTTCCTCTTTTCTCTCTGATTCTTGGTTTATCTCTACTCTATTGGTATCCTTTATCGTTCTAGGAAACAAGCACCCACCAGGATCAAGTGAACGATCAAAGGAAGCAGTTAGAAAAAGAGAGTGCAGAGCGTCTAGAGTTGGAGAACAAGATCATGACCCACATGCAGCAGAAGCTCACTCATAGCATGGCTGCTAAATACTCCCAGCGGCTCACCAGCAAGATAGCCACTCTGAAGAAAGAAAAGGTAAAGAGGATATTTCCATGCCTATAATGCACACAAAGCCACACAAACAATACTGTAATAATATAGATACACACAGACATCAAATTATACCTCTTTCTCCCTTTTAGACATTTCAGCTATGGCAGATGGAGAATGAGGTGGTGGCAGTGGGACTGGAGAGCAGCAAAGTCAGTCAAAATCTGGATAGCCTGGCCCTCACCCATCAGGCCCTTGATGAGGAGATAGCAAAGAACAATAAGTTGCTGTCATCCAACCAGGCTAATATTTCCTCCATCATTTCAGTCATCGGGCAGAAGCAGGCCACCATCGCAAATTACAACAGAAAGATCTGTCAAATCGCAGCCAATACTGGGGTGAGATTTTCAGGGAAAGCAGTTAATAGTTGTAGTAGTCTTTTTATGTGCCTAAAAAAGAAGAAGAGGATTTTTAAATATAGCAGTCATATTTTACAATACATGTGGTTGCTGACCTTGTGTGCCTCTATTCTTAGCATAAAGACTTGAGTCCACTGCAAATACAGATCAAGGCATTCACCACTGAGATCGAGGAGTTGGCAGCAAATATTAGACATGATCAGCAGCTCTGGATGAAACAGCAGGGGATTCTAGTAGGACTGAACCAGGAGATAGAGGCTAACAGCAAGAACATGCTCAAACTGCAGACAGAGTACACCGGCATGCAGCAGAAGAAAGTCCGCCTGGACAGTACGTAATGTAGTGATAAAGAATCACGTGCACGTATAGATGTAGCTAGTTTACTCATGATTTTTATTTATTAAAACAGCATGTCTGTGAATGCATTTAAGCTTGAACGTCAACTCCAACCCCACCAGGTCAGACTGAAGTAGAGCACCGGGAGCAGGCAGAGCTGGAGAAGAACGCGAAGATGCTGAAGGGAGACTTCTTGAAGCTCAACACCCTGCTGTGCAAGAATGGACAGCTCAGCCAGGCACTAGAGCAGGAGAACACACTGATGGAGACAGACATATTTCACAAACTTAAGGCACGGCATGACAAATTTACTTTTAAATTAACTTTTGCTATATTCTGCTGTTTGAATATAGAAAATGATTATTTTATGTTACATCGTGTTTCTAGGAGGCAGAGTGGGAGTGTATTGATGTGCAGATGAAATATGAGAAGAACCAGGAGGAAAAAGAGAGACTCCTCAACAGTCTGGTGGAAGCTGAGTCAGTCAAATATTTAAACTTGGCTTGTTCAAAATGAATTAATATAGCTATGTTTTTAGCCCATAATGATTTAGTGAGGCATGTAGAACAATTGTGGTAATATATTTCAGTGGATAATAGTCACATTTAGCTAGAGGTAGCTAGGGTATTAAAATACACTGATTCATAAATACCAAAGCTTTTTATGGAAAATTAGTAAATATCTTCAATCATTTGGCAACTGAGAACACAACTCAAAGCTTATGTTCTAGATGCTTTTTTTTTTTTTTTTGCTTTTTACACAAACTTTATTGTGAGCATGTGTTTGCATGTGTGGCCTACAGGAGGCAGATCATGCTGTGGGACAGGAAGATCCAGCTCATAACAGAGACTCGTTCAGCTGTGGACTCAGAGGTGGGGCAGCGAGACATCCAGATGATGAAGGCTGAGATCCACCGTATGGAGGTAATCGTAGAATTATGTGATTGATCACATAGTATGCACAAACAGATTTTTCATGTAGTAACAAACAGTGTTACTACTTCAAAAATAAAACTAAATTATTGAATAATAAATTATCCAATTATTCATTCATTCACTCATCTTCTGAACCGCTTAGTCCCCGCAAGGGTCACGGGTGTGCTGGAGCCTATCCCAGCCAACTTACAGGCGAGAGGCGGGGTTCCAATTATTTTAGTTTATTTTAGTTTAGTTTGTGTAATTTTCTTGTGATCCCATAAAAAATGCACGAGGATTTGGGAATCATTGTTCTATGTAGCATTTGCTCTATTTTAAGCACATGCCCTACAGTGTTTTTGCTGTATGTTACTTAGTGTATGTTTTTGTTTTTTCTAAACATCCTTTAAGATAAAACATCTAAAACAATGACATACAGTACTATGTGGTTTGAGTGAATAAAAATGTAGAGTGAGTAAATTAATGATTGATTATGATAATTTATGTGTGTTTTGGTTGGGTAATGTTTTTCCACGCACATAAGATAGATAGATAGATAGATAGATAGATAGATAGATAGATAGATAGATAGATAGATAGATAGATAGATAGATAGATAGATAGATCCCCAGAAGGGGAAATACACTTGTCACAGCAGCAGAGCAAAAAAAAACTTAAGTTAAAAACAACAGCTGAGGCAACAGCAGCACCAAACAGACAGGTACCTTTAAGCTGATAAATCATGCAGGTCAGTCTGCAGTTGACCAGATCACTTGAGTTTGCTGGGAGAGATGGAGACTGAGAAGCCAAATGTCAATATGGTCTTGTCTTCCTGTCTTCCTCCGCCAGCTTGAAACCATCCAGTTGCAGTGAATCAGGACCAAGTTCTTTCACGTCCCAATCTGGTCCGTGACACACACAACTCGTCCTTGTTACTGGAAACACATTGTATTACCACATCTGTCACCTGCTCTACATCTCCATCTCCTTAGCTCCTGCTGGATTTCAGCTTGGGAGGATTTCTAAAGGATTTCAGATTTCTCTCCTGGGATCAGGCCTATGTTTTGCTGGTCTACTAACTACTAGCTAATAGCATGATGTGTAAAAACTATGCTATATCCTCAATGCTGCTGCATGCCTCCCATTAATGTCACCAAAAGTCCTCCCACAAGACTGCATTAAGTTAGAAGAGCACACAACATGAGTTGGAAGAAAATAAGCCATCAAAAATTCAAAAAAACTAACAAAAGCACATCCGTGTGTGTATCTGCGCAGGTGCGTATTAACCAGCTAGTGAAGCAGCAGGAGCAGCTGCTGAGGGAGAGTGAAGCAACAGTGGCAAGGAGGGAGACCATCATCCTTCGCAGAGAGGCTATGGTCCACGGCTCCCAAAAACAACCGACAAAGGGTGACCTGGATCATGTCACTCAGGGCCTGCAGCGCAAGATCCAGGACACACACAAGGTAGAAGAGGTCAAATTTCCATGTCTGCATATGTGATTGAAGCCTGTCAACAAGTATCTTATATACAGTGAACCTGTCTTCAGCATGTGACAGAGTGCGAGCACGTGATCAGGGAGCTACAGGAGAGTCAGGTTATTCTGTGCGACAGGCTTGCACATCAGAAGCAGCAACTTGAAGGACTGTGTGCCACCAGCTACATCCTTGACCCTGACTTTGGAAATCTCCATGATGCTAAAGACAGGGTAAGAAAGGCATACTGTACAGTGTACTGCATTACAACATCATAATACAGGACATGCTACCATGTGGATATACTTCAATCTGAGAATTGTGACATGTTTTACCAGTTTGTGTGTATTATTTGAGCAGGTTTCTACACTGTGCTTGACTGGCTGCTCTTTTTTTGGAAACCCGATATGGTACACTCACTTCATTGTTTAGGTACTTAAGTAAAACAAAGTAGTTGCTATGTGTCAGTCAAGCCAGTTTTCATTCAGAACTGAAATATGTATTACCAGCCTTCTGCCAGGAATTATTGAATACCTCTAATGAACGTGCGGTAATAAGAGTTTAAGGAGCATGTTTCTGAGTCAGGTAATCTTACCTGTAGATTTGCTGACTTCATCACAGTTTCCACTCATAGAAGACACTCCCAGGAACCACGAATATCAGTTCTGTTGAAAAAGTATTTGCCACTTTCTTGGTTTCTTTATTTGTGTATTTGTCACATTTTGTTGTTTTGTTGTGTCTTGGATCATTGTCCTGCTGCATCACCCAAGTGAGCTTGAGGTCACAAACTATTGGCCAGACATTCTCCTTCAGGATTTTCTGGTAGAGCACAGTATTTATGGTTCTATCAATTAGGGCAAGTCATCCAGGTCCTGAAGCTGCAAAGCAGCCCCAAACCATCACGCTACCACCACCATGTTTAACTGTTGATATGATGATCTTTTTATGCAATGCTGCATTAGTTTTATGCCAGATGTAATGGGATGTACACTTTTAAACTTTTGTCTCAGCCTTGGAAATGGCTTTGGGACTTTTTCCAGAATGACACATGTCAATGTATCTTTCTCTTCTGTTCTTTCATTTGATTGTGGCATGATGCTTCATTTTGTCAGACAGCTTATTTTTAAATGATTTCTTGATTCCACAGGTCTTGAAGTAATCAGGCCTATGGCAAGTGAAATCGACAAAAAACAAATAAAAAAAATGTTCATTCATGATTTAGCAGGGGAGGGCAATTGTTTTTTCACACAGGGCCAGGCACATAGGGCCAGGCAGGTTTGGACAGCTTTTTTCAATGATGTAATTTCATTCATTTTTCAAATAATTAATGAATGAAATAATTTTTAAAAAACAGCATTTTGTATTTACTCAGGTTATCTTTGTGTAATATTAAAATTTGCTTGATGGTCTGAGAGAGTAAATACTTTTTCACAGCAATGTTTAACCTCTTATTGTTTTTCCACCGTGTCTGGTCAGTGTTGTAAATTCCCTAACAAGTGAAGACACAAAATATACAGTAGACACAATTTTTTTATCTTTCCCTTCCCCTAGAATTTAGCCCAGCTGATGACTCAGCAGAGCCAGACCAAGATGCTGCACGGGGTACGTGAGGGCAGTTACCAAGCCTTATCCACCAACAAGTCTGTAGAAGCCGCTCTTCAGAGCCAGATGGAGCGCGTGCATGCTGTCAGCACCATCTTGCATCGAGTGTGTGATGAGTTTCCCCAGCACCAAGGGGCATTCCGCATGCTGTCGCTAGCACTGGCAGCAAACACACAGGCCCTGGATCAGGAGATGTCATGAAAGTAAGGAGAGCACATAGGCAGACAGTGATTACAGGAGAAGTGCAGAAGATCAAAAGTGAGTAAAAATCAGGGGAAGATAAGAGGTACAGATTAGATAAGTGACGACTTGTGATGAGAGTGATTTTTGGTGTCTTTTATGCTTTCAATGAAAAAATGATTGTCAAACACTGTCATAAAATAAAGACTGATAAATATGTTATATAAATCATTCATAGTGTTTGCCTTTTTCAAACTTTTAGGCAGTTTGAAATGTAACAGCTTTGTGGTAACATAATAGAGTACAGTGTTCATACTGAAGGTCCAAATGTCTTCTATTTATTCAGATTGAAAAAGTCAAATATTTATTTATCAATAGCTTATTTTTTTATGTTAAGCACCACCTTCACAGTGGTGGGGAGTGCAGGCAGTAAATGCAGACTAGGTAATTATGCAGACATTAATGGTCATGTACATTAAGTGACATACTGTATGTCCTGCTACGATTCACGTGCAACTACTCCTATATTGTAAAAACTGCATTCTGTGTAGTCTAAAAACATTAGCTGTATGTCAAAATACAAATCTCTACTATGCACCATACATATCACCCTGCAAAAACACATCATTCAACCAGTAGTCTGGTTACACATCTGTGATGTCAAACAATGAATCCAGCAACATATGGACTAGACGGCTGACCAGAAATACCCCAAGCAACTCCATTCCTTCCATCATTGCATCACATCAGCCGTACGTGACATGGATTGTAAGTGATTGCAACACAACCAACACACTCCTCTGTGATGGTGGCCACCAAGCAATGTGGTGGAACTGGCTCAGATTGCATCCTCTCTAGTAACATCTTGTTGTACTATTTGTGCTAGGACTTTCCACAGCTCCTCGAGGCACCTTAGGGGCCACCTAAATCTAAACTCTCTGTAAACTAAATGAGTACTTCCCAAGTAGATATAGGCATACTTACTTCTGCTTATCTTATAGTACGAGAGAGCGGGAGACATATTCAGTGAATTCCAGGTTAACCCACCTAATGAAATAGTCTACAGTGAACTGTTCATACATTACTGATAACAGGCACTTACTTGTTGTTGATTTTGTGTTGTACAGCATCTTATTTCATCACCTTAGCCCTATTGCAAAAGTATTACATAATGTAAATACTGTCTGTTATGATGCCAAAGCAGCTCTCATTTATTTAAACTGTTTCATGATGTCATACCATGTCTAATTACTGCATGAATACTGTTGAAACGACTAGGTTAATAACATAATTAGAAGGTTGTTTCCTGGTCACTTGCACAATCATGATACTGGTGCATTGCTTAGCAGAGTTGACTAGTGTCTGTCACAGTTTAGAGAATGACCAATGTAAACTGAAGAGGAAGTTCGATCCAGTTAGCGGTGTAAGAGGCTGATAATCACATTGATGATCTACAGCGACAAAGTCTAGGTATTACAACAACAAACGCTGTGTGGAAGGAAAAAATAATCTGTGGAAACCAGCAGATGCATTAAAGTCACATATGTTCTCATTCAGCGCTTCACAGTCAGATCGTATCGGAGGCACAGCTTACATATGTACATGTACACATCCTCTATTGCATCCAGTGAATTAAGCTTATCCCTTACTTTAATAAAAGATGCATTCTAAAAAAAACCTTCTCAAAAGTCGTTTGTGTGCAAACAGATTGCACCTGTCTTTCAAAGCTATTAAATTCAGACGCCGCAAATAGTTTTCACGCTTGTCAAACTCCGTTGCGTGTTTATTTACTCAAACGTTCCACTTTGCATATTTATGAAGGCAAAGGTGCAAAATCAACAGCGTGCGCTATTTTGCTCACTGAGACGCAATCCTCGGTGCGCACCCTTAGAAAACCAGCTCGTGCAGTTTTCTAAGGGTGTTTGACAAGTTTGCACGTGCTTTAGTACACCTAAACCTTTATTAAATCAAACCCATAGTGTGATGGTTGTCGTATTAAGTTGTGTGGAATTACTAGGACGGCCTGTTTTCCTTTCATCCTTCTCAGTCACATGAAAAAGTAAACGATTGTCTATTAGGAATATGCGGTGAAAAATAGTCATTTGAAAAACTTTAATATTTCATGTGACTATAGTTTGATTTTTAAAAGCACTGAGTCACTGTATCTCTTGCTTTTACCGGCGCTGATAAATATATTCTCACTATAAATCTCAGACAACAATAAACAGTCGTAAAAAGATCAACTACATGATGATGAGGCAGGAAATTGTGTCAGGGGTGTTTTTAGCAAGTCAATCGATAAGAGGCCAAGTCATGATGGCCTCGGGCTTATGCTGTGTGTGAAGGTTCCATCTTCATGTATATTAAATACTATAATACAATCTATTATTTTAGGGACACACACATTCGGAGGTTATATTACTATGTATTAGAAATTAATGGTTCTAGTGGTTAACATACATACAGTTATTTCCAGTTACACCATGAATCCGGTGCTTTATGCGCATGGCTCACCTCTGTGTCGGTCCTCATTTGTCCCTACATTAATGTAAAAATTACACCTTTCAGTACTGTAACCGATATTAAACACTGTATTAACGTATGTCCATTTCCAGTTTATTGCGCACACACATTTTCTCCAGCTGTCTGGGCTGCAGCTCATCAGGACCGTCATTACCTGAACCGGTAGTTTGTCTCTGACAAAATAAGACACAGCTCAAGTTCAAGTTCAGTCGTTTGCTACAGTGGACTGGCAGCAAACGGTTGTTATGTGTGGGACACTTTGCGCTACATTAGTATCAGCAGCTGTACGGGACGTTCTCCAAGTCCTATAAGCTTAGACACAGTGTACACGTGGTTGGGTTTTAAAGTAACAGCAACACGATCTGGTAGATTTTATTGTGGTGGATCGGGATCAGCATGAGGAAACGTGATGTTGGCCAGCGATTTACTTTCGGCCATCAACATCGTTTCTTCGACCTATATTCAATCTCTATTTTCCTTTATGAGATATCTCGCTGCGTCCTTCGCGTGTGAATAGTTAGTTCCCAGCGAAAATCGATTAGCATTTTAGATCGACATGCTCATCCCTGATCCCCGTGAGGCTTTGAGCTTTGTCAAACATGTAGCATATCAAGTACAGCTGGCTGAGCACCTCCATGGGTTTCCTCCCGGGACAATCCCGGGCACTGTGGTTTATAATCTTCAAAAGCATTGTTTGCTTAATTGATGATACCAAAGTGATTCTAAATTACCTTAAGGTGTAAATATAAGTGTGAATAGTCGTGTGTCTGTGTGGGTCAGCTCTGCAATGGACTGACAATCTGAGCCAGTGTCCCACTGGAGGTGAACAAGTGCAGCTGATGGATGTGTTAAGTGTTGAGGTTTTCTCACTGCATTAAATAATGATTGATTTTTATTATTAATAATAGTTAAACAAAGCTGTGTATTATTGACTTTGTCTGGTAGTGGATACATAGTGGATCAGCTGCCGCATTAAAGTGGAACATCCGCTGCTGTGATGAGCAAGTTTGTCAAGTTTTATTAATCAAATAAATTTTAATGTGCTCCCTGGAGGGAAGCCAGATCATTGTCTAACACGTTTTTTTCACTAGTGTAATTCATTGGCACATTAACATTATGTAATATTACTGTAACAACTTCCTTTGATGTGAACCAAATAGGAAATACAGAAACAGTTCTGTGACTCATGTCCTTTGTCCTTTGATTACTCAATCTTCTGTTTTCATTTGGACAGTTTACACTTTATATTTCTTTACATTTCCATATATCCCGTAAGAGGTGAGGTCAGTACAGTACACTTCTCTCCTCCCACGTCTTTATGCCAGTATATAATTTACAGCAGGTTCATTTGATAGCTTTCATTTGTTTGCATAAAGCCTTTACTGTACAGTAAAATCCAGACGTGTTAGTGTGTGAAGTTAACAGAGCTATAAGAAAACGTTTAACCATGCCCTGACAACCCATGCTATATACTGTGCGCCACCGGATTTATTTCCTTTGAGGACTTTGCACTTCACTGTTCACTGTTTGCTTCTGTCAGTGATGTATGTGTGTTTACTTTACTGTGATTAGAAATTAGTAGTGAGCTAATGTTTATGTGCTAGTGAGAAG
Organism: Helostoma temminkii; assembly: GCA_900302695.1. Classification (NCBI taxonomy): domain Eukaryota; kingdom Metazoa; phylum Chordata; class Actinopteri; order Anabantiformes; family Helostomatidae; genus Helostoma; species Helostoma temminkii. Next base: position 28,079 of record OMLM01004233.1, on the reverse strand, counting down.
CTTTGTTCATTTACGCTACAGGCTGTGCCATGACCCCCTTCAACAAACGAATCTGAGGCAGAGGTTTATGATGTGATTCCCTATTTAATAAGCTGTTGAAAACAAACAAAGACACAAAGAGGGTGGATGTAGGAGACATATGTGTGGCTCACATGACTAATTGTTATTGAGTGTTTGTGTGTGATAGCTCATGTCTCAGGTCTGTTTGCACTAGTGAGTGTTTATACCAACTCAGTATTGTGCTGCATCGCAGAGGGCTTGTCTTACAGGTTTTGCTACACGCCCACACATAAACACATACAGAGACACACACAGGGCGTGGATAGAGGCTTTTTCTTTTAATAGTACTGTTCTGCCCATTCCAGTCAGCCTGTTGTGTTATCTTCTTTCAGGAACAAGTCTGTGTTTTTGCTCAGGGTGTATCCACTCTAGCTGTGCCCATCGTTGCAGCAGCAGCGTACAATCAACATCAATCCTTCCAACACACCACTCACTCGGGATGGAGGGGGAGTCTGTACCCGAGGGTCGAGACCTGGAGGAAATGGGAGAAGAGGAACTGTGGGAACTGATTAATGACAACCGCCACCGGATCTCTTTAGGAGTGCGTCCATGCATCTTGATTCCGTACCTGAGGCAGGCCAGGGTGCTCACAGAGATGGACGAGGACGAGATTATCTCCTGCCACAACCTCACCAACCGCTGCATGAGAACCAGTGAGATTTATGACTTGACTTGTTGTCTCTTTTAAAGAAAGTTAAAGGCCTGTGTGCGATCTTATGAAGTAGTCTACATCAGTTTGTAGTCAGCAGGTAGATTCTGTTTTGTCTGACTGTTGAGGCAAAAATTCCAGCAACCTGTGAACTAAGGTCAAATGTTTGCAAAGCATAGGACTATTGTTAGGTTGATTTTTCTTAACAACATAGTAATGAAATAAGATGTTTATTTTGGAAACACTCTATCTGTTGGTTTGACCAATAACTTCATATGTCTTTCACAGTTTTATTCATCTGTTCATTATCCTCTGTCTACAGGCTACATGCTGGATCTACTGAGGACACAGGGGAGGAATGGTGCTGTGGCCTTGCTAGAGGGACTCATGATCCATTATCCAACCTTATACACCCAAGTCACTGGACGTAAACCCAGTACTGAGCCCTCACGATTTAGTGGTCAGCTTCTTTACGTCTTCCTACATTTCAGTCTGTTTGTTTCATTTGTTGCATGTCTAATCAGCAATGCTCTCTTCACAGGCCTGATCAAGTACTCAGAACTGACAGAGTACTTGGTCAGAGCAGTAACAGGGATGCAGAAGGAGCTTTCGGAGGCACGTAGTGAGGCTGGCAAAATGAGTGCACGCTGCACCTCTCTGGAGTCAGAGATTAGCCAGATAATGGAGCTGGAGGAGAAGTCCAGACACCTTCAGGCTCAAAATGAACGCCTGCGGAGGCACTTGTGTATGCTGCAACGTGAAGTCACCAAGCTGAAGGATGAGAAGTGCGACTTGTATATGCGTTACACTGCAGCTGTTGAGGAGAAATCAGCTGTTAACAAGCATCTTCATGACCTTAATATACAGGTCAGTAGTGCGGACTGATATCCTTGTCTTGCTCAGGAAGACACACAATATACAGTTGCAAAAGAAGTAAGTGAACAGTTTCCTGTTTTTTTGCATAAATTGATAATGAAATGTGATCTGATCTTCACCAAAATCACAAATAACAACAACAAACACAATATTGATGATGATCGAAAACAGAGGCTGAGACCTGAAGAGAGACGGAAAGTGTTTGATTGAGGTTATTGCTGCCAGAGGTAGTTCAACATCATTATTAAAACATTGTTTCATCTGCTTTTTCCACCATCACTTTGTATAATGTGTGAGTTCAATAAAGTCATGAAGGATCATGACTGTTTGTGCTTTATCAGCTATTGTGTTTGATGATATTTGCAACTTTGGCGAAGAGCAGATCACATTTCAGGAAACTGCAAATAGTTCAGTTACTTTTTATTGCAGCTGTAAGTTTTTCTTCCCTGAAACACAAAATAAGCTGTGATCTCAAGGGAAAGCACTCACAAGGTCAGCTTTAAAGAAGTGAAATCTGAGCATTGCAGCTCAATGTAAATGTATGCCTACAGTATAACACAGTGTTACACAATGTCTTTTGTGGTTATGAAGGGAACTTTCCCCAAGAAAATAAGAGACTTTAACCACTTGCATAACTTGAAGATTAATATTTAGCAGGGGGAAGCTGGGGTTGTTGACACTGAAAGTTCTGAGGCTTAATCTGTTTTCTGTAGGCAGGCAGGAAATCTCAGTCTCTACTACAACAATTATTATTGAGCTTGTTTGAAAAAATACTTTGTCAGACTCAGGATAAATATATATATAGGCTTGTCCTGCTCGTTAAAACTTGACACCTACTTTAACCACAATACAACCTGACTACCAAAAGGTAAATCCAAGATGCAAATACTGATATGCATATAACAGCTAATGTAACCTTGACTGTTCAACTAGAGTTTTAGTTCAGTGCCACAGATTCATTGTACCTTAGTTGCACTGCATAATGTATAAAAGCAAGTAATGGCTTAAAGAGCTTTTCCAGTAACTAAAGCCTAAAGAAGTAACAGTAAATGTCTGAATAGAAAATAACATTCTTGGGTTTTATGTTTTGTGTGGGAGGGATTTCAGATTTGACTGACATATGACTAAAATATATGACATGTTTTTTCAAAGGTACACCACCTACTTCAAACTAGTCAGAGGAGAAACTGGAAAAAGACATACAGAAATAAGATACTAATAAAATTCTGTGTTCACCATGACATCATTGAGAGGAAAATATGTTCTTATCTGATTTGTTAAGTAGTTTTCACCATTTATAGAGCGATGGATAAATGCCAAAACTCCATTGCTCCTGATTCTAAAATTTAAATATGTGCAAATACAATAGCAAACTGAATACCTAAGGGTATGTGAAACCGATGGTCCGGCGATACAAACACTGTGAGGCTGTCAAGTTGAGCTCTGTAAAAAGTGACATTTTAAATAATCTTTTAGCATTTTATAGACAAAAGTATGAAATTATCAGTCAACTAATATTTGTCTTTTGTTGACAGGTTTACCAGCTGCAAACTGAGGTGCACAAATCCCATATGGTGAATGAGCCACAGGGGCGGCGCTACCTCAGGGGTACTTCCCTTACTGAGACACCACAACTGCAAGAGGAAGTCAGAAGTATCCACTGTGAGCTGGTGAAGGCAGAAACACTAGATGCTGTGAGTATAAGTAGTTAATAATACTAGTTTATTTTAGTTTAGTTTTAACTAATTTATAAGCAGTTTTTGTTTGTTTCTTATCTTTAGTTTGTTTTGTCTTTGTCAGGCGCATCAGGACATCTTGGCCCAGGACCTGGCTGAGGCCATTGACAGCCAGGCCGAGCTCGCAGAGCAGCTGAGATGTTACAGAGAGGAGAATGTACAGCTGCTCAGAGAGAAACAAGAGGTGTGTGTTTTTCTCCCAGTCTTCACCTATCAGGGAAGTGTCATGCAAATTCATGAAAATATCTGTGGTGGAAAGAGCCATAATGGTTATTCCACTGAGGCACCATGACGTGCAATATTTCTTCAGAAGTCTATTTTAGTTTTTCCATGTGTAGCTTAACACACTTTTAAAATCATTGTGTGAAGTGTGTCTTTGTGCTCAGCTCCTTGAACAGAAAGAGAGCCTGACCCTTCAAGTGCAGCAGCTGACCATGGACTGTAACATGCACGAGCAGAAGAACAACATGATCCAGACCCAGATGAGAGAGCTGCAGACAGAGAGAGACCAGGTAATGGACTGATAACACTTCCATCACTCAAAGTTTTCTGGCGTCGACAAACTGTTTAGTGTTTAGTGTTAGACCCAGTTTTAGGGCTAGCATGTCGTTTGTTTTTCCTGTTGAAATTTCAGTCATGTTTCCTTGATAATACATACTGGTTAAACTCTCTTTTAGTACTTTGACATTACTATGTAATAATACACCTTATTTTGTCATTAAATAGTATTCTAGTAGTATAGCACTGCTCTGTAGTATAGTAGTAAGTAAAAGCACAAAACATTTAAATGTTGTGTTTTGCGAGACTTCACCTCACGTAAATCTGAAAATTCTAGTACCTGAGTCGTAAACCAACTTACATGTTGGAGTCTCGAAATATATATATAGAATTATGATTATGGGATTAAAAGCACAATAGTAGCTTCAAGTATACATATGTACATTGGTGGAAGAAAAGTTGACTTGTACTAGTACGTCCTCATCCAAACAATCCCTGACTGGGGCATATGCATTTCCTCATTTTATATTACAGATGGTGTTTTGATACATTTAGCCATTTTTGTTTGTTTGACTTTTAAACTTTTACACAAACCTCTCCAGACCGTGTCTATCTGCTTGACTAAAACACAAAGTATGTCTGTTCTCAGATGATTCTATTTGAATTATGTTTGGTCTTTATTAATGATGTTCCCGTGCCTCTAGGCATATCTATCCAGAGATGAGGCTCAGGCCATGATCGCCCGCATCCTGGCTGAAAAGGACATCTTGAGATCCCAGCTGGTGGAGCTCCAGGAGAAGGTCTTCAGCCAGCAGGCTAACCACAGAGCCCGAGAGCAGCGTCAGAGCTCTGATGTAATTACACAAGCACACACAAGTTTCATTACACATATAAACACAACACATGCAGAAATAATAATGTTAATATGATGCTCTTTGTTTGTCTGCAAGGAGACAGACGTCGGGTGGGATAGCCCGCAGTCCAGCTGTGAAGAACCGTCATTTCCAATTAGACGCAGGCTTTGCCGCATGGACGCAGTTAATCCCATGTCACTGAGTACTTGCAGTTCAGAAGCCTGTGTATGTATGAGATCAGCTACAAGTACTTTTTAATTAAAAAATATTTTTTAGGGCTCTTATCAACCTATACTACTTGTCAAACTAAACACTAAGTTTGGCATAGTTTGCTGAAAAGTAAGGCATTTTCAGATGATACCCAGTCCTAGAGTTGATCTTTTTTTTTCATTCAGTATATTTTAATTCATTTATTAAAAATAGATTTTTATACATAAATGTATGTGTGTGCCTATGTATGTAGAGTGAAGATTCTGGAGCATGTAGCGTTCGTTCCCGAAACGTGGAGCCCCCATGTCCTGATTCCCTCCGCAGAAGGGAGGAAGATCTACATGAAGACAACAGGTTTGTGTTTCTGCACTTATGCACAGCATATGTCACTGTGCTTATGTTCATGACTTTATATGAATGTACATTATCAGCTCCTTTAAACCAAACTGTTGGTAGTGTCTTATGGACAGCCACCAAGATGTCTTCCTTCCTCCCTTTTGTAACATTACTGCACCTGCAGTTTTAGGTGTAATATCATTTTACAGGAAGAAATAGGTCTTAACTACATGTCACATGATTTTAAGCAAGGCATGAATGAGTGCACTCTGTGCGAGTGACAGCATGATGAGAAGCAATACATTTGTAGGTTTTTGTACATCCCCACATTCCACAATCCTTGTATTACCACTTAAGGGAACTTTTGACAAAACATAAACATATTATTATTCCTATGCCCCAAACCAGTCTCTCTGTTGTAGCATAGCAGATTATCTCACACAGTGTAAGGACATAAATTTACTCATTGCTATCATTGTGTGTGTAGAAACATTTTCATGTTGCTGTTGTCTTTTTTTTCTCTTCTAGCTTTGAACGAGCTGAGACTGACTCTTTATTGGACGACTTTGTGTTCCTCCCCAGTGGTATGTGTAGAAAATATGAACTTGGCACTACTCTCATTAGCTATTGTCCAGAGTTGGACTATTGCCAGGGCTGTAAAGTGATTCATTAACTGTGACACATTATTTCCAGGGAAACAACCTTGATGCCAATCATTAAACAACTTCTCTTTTTTTTTAGTAGGGATGGAAGACAAGCAGAAACCTAAGCTTTCCTCTTCTAGGGGCTCTGCGTCCGATTGGTGAGGAAATCCACCATTTTTACAAATACAATTATTTATATCACAGAGCGTTGTGAATAGAAAAGGTGGGGGGACGTCCTTGAGAGGTTAAAAAGAGGCTAATAAAGATATTGACAATTAATAATTAGTGAATTAAAGCTAAAATCACCACCTTTAGCATGTGCACTAACTAGTGACATATAAATACCTATAATGTCTGTTGAAGCCATCTTATGTTCTGCATCTTGTCATTCCAGGTTGTCAGGAACGTCAGTCCCTCCTTTCCTGATGCGTTGCCGTCCAAAAGCCATTCGCATCAACGGCCGTGTTCTCAGCATCTCGTTCCAGGGGGAGGCGCTGCTTAGCCAACTGGAAGTGGTCGGGGGAAATAAGACAGGAGTGTTTGTGCACAAGGTGAACGAAGGGAGTGTTGCCCATACTGTCGGCATCAGTCCAGGGGCCCAGATAGTGGAGGTGAGTGCAGGCATGCGTAAAAACAGTTACTGCGCAGTATTAATTGCGCTTGCTGGGAAGGTGTTTCTCAACATACTGTTGCTCTGCAGGTGATGTATGAGCAGAACCAGAAGGCTCTGAGGATGGTGCTGGAAGATTCCACTTTAGAGGAAGCTATATGGGCTCTCAGTCAGGTTACAGGTGTCTGTCACCTCTCGCTACGGCCCAGGCAAGATGGTATGTCCCAACACAAGAATGCATTTAGAGTCTCTTAAGGTCCACACACAAATAGAGAAACACATGCAAATATGCACTTGTACACATGCAGAAGCACTGTCATGAAGCAACATACGTCATGAGAAGAATTCACGACACGTACTAAACCTACAACATTCTTTAAGATATAACAAAGCAGTTTTTATGCTGCCCCTGTTGGCACATACAGATGCAGCCTAGAAGTGCCAGTAAATGTTTGTGTCACACTGTACAGTAGGTTAAGGATTAGTCTGTGGGTGGGTGGATTGTGGGTAGACATTGGCCCCAAATGTGTACTGTGGACTATAATTTAACAAAGTGTGATTACACATAATATATAATTGACCTTATCCAAAAATCATCACTGTAAAGCTCAGCATCACAGTAAGTGATCTCAGATTTGACAAATAGGCCACAATGGAAGCATTTATTAACCTGCAGCAAGGTTTGTTTTTCCATCCATAGTTCCAGACATGCTACTAAAGCTGTCAGCACTGCTAAAAAAAGAAAATAGGTGACTGGCTAGACTAGTTACACATTCCAGCTGCTGCAGTGGTTATTCACACTCACAGTTTGATCTACCAGATAACAGTTGCTGTACCTGTGTACGTGCAAACCCAATGGTTCAGTAGACCTGAAAATATGCTGAGGGAAAATTGGCTTAAGAGTTATACAATACTCCATGTAAGACTTTTAGTTAGTGTAAAGTAAAGTGAAGTGTCCCTTTAACCATTCAAGGTTCTCCAGAGGATCATGCCAATGCCAAGAACACTGATGAAAAGGAAAATTAAGAGAATCAAACAAAACAATGATACAGGTTTTATCTTCTTTATATGCATAAACTTAATTATATAATTTAATAATCTGATGACAGCTTGTAACAAATTGTAATTATATAATTTTCAATAATCCACATAAACACATTTAAACTAACACAGTTAAAACCTGTCCTTTAGACTGGGTGCCTTGAGGACCAGGGTTGGGAACCATTTGCTCTATGCAAATAGTCGAAAATGCTATTAATACTATTAATCTAGAAAATGTCGGACCTTATTCTTTGTAATTAGTCAGGTGCTTTTAGTGAACATGTCCTCCTCTGCCTGTTGCTCAGATTACTCGGCGCTGCTGCAGCAGCTGCAGAATAATGAGACATCGTCTGGAGATTCCTTCTATGTGCGTGTCAACATATCTCTGCCCGCTGGCCCCAACGGAACCCTGGCTGTGTCCTGCAACGAAATTTTGCATGTGACCAACACGCAGCCTGCCGGCTCTGAGGACTCATGGTATGCCAGCCAAGTTCATCCCTGTCAACCACTGGACCTCCAGAGTGGAACCGTACCCAACTATTACAGGTTGGCACAGTGAGAACAATACACAGGATCAGTTCAGTATAGGCAGCGAGAATTTACCGCCTAATTATATTTCTGACGTTACAGGGCACAGCGACTTCTGATACGAGCAATTGAAGACATGAGCTTTGAAGCAAAGACTGTTAAGGTAAGAATAATAGAATTGCTACCACTCAGTGATCCCATCCAAGGTTCATTGTGCTAACTTTCTTTTCTCTCACCAGCCTGGGCATTTGGTGACCCAGAATAAACACAAGGCAGTAAGAATTGTCAGCACTGGGCGCCAGGGCAGGAACCCACTTTGGGTCAGTGTGGAGGATGAAAAGACCATGAACACAGAGTCAGGTACAACAACCTGCAGCAGCCAAAACAGTACAATATGTTGCTTTATTGTCACAGTAACCTGACTCAGGATAATCAGAAGATAATTGATGGATGCTTTATCACTTCTTACTTCTTCTGCTGTTTGATAAATATTTGTCTTATGTTATTCTCACACCATATGTTATTTCCTTTGTAGGTGATACATCTGCAAGTAGAGGTTGCGTAACACTCATGCCTTACACCTTGGTCACCCCACACTACCCACCCGTCTGCAGACCCATCCTGTTGCTCCCCACTGTGTTGGGACGCATGCTGGACAAGAAGCTGGCCGGCTGGCAGGGCTTTCAGCTCTGCGAACCTGGTAAGAAATATTGAGTTGTTGATCTGCACCTTGTGCATAAGTCACTGAAGTTCAATTTTTAGAGACAGACATTTTCCTGAGCTGACAAACAAGTCTGTTTGACTTGACAGATCACGTTTTATTGGCGATCGCTTATGTGTCTCTTCCTCTATTTCTGTTGTTTTGCTGTAATGGAAGTTTGTTTGGCTGCCTTAGCACACAGACAGTCTCCTACGGGGCAGGAAATAAATATTGTGAATAAACAGTAATAAAACAAAAGATGAGAAACGCTGCAACAATAAGGAAACAGGGAAGTTTAATTTATGGATGAGGGAAACTTTCATCATTAGAACATTTGATTCCAGAGACTAATACAAGAAATAAAATGAATAATAAACACAACAAATAAGATTTAAAGGGAATGCAATGATGTAAGGTGTAAGTAGTTTGTTATGACAGAGCAATTCTTCTTTGATAAGCTTATCATAATCTCATCGCTTGGTTTCACTCTCCTGCTCTGTAGAGATACTAAGCTCCAGTGAGCGAGCAGCCCAACTGCAGAGGTCTGAGATCCTGGAGGAGTGTGAGCAGGGTTCAAACGGCTGCTACACCCTGCAAAGTGTGGAGAAAATCATGAAGAAGGTCAGATCATTCAACATGAGCTCATCCAGTACTTTGATGCTTTCAGCACTCCTGACTTTAAGTGAAACACTGCTTTAGTTTTTTATCCAATTTAGATGGTTCTTATCCATATTGTCAAGTAGATTTTTGTTAATGTTAACAGATGATGCTTTAAAAAAGGTTATTCCCTTAAAAGTAAAAGCCTTTTGCTTGTCCTGCAGGGTATTCACTGTGTGCTGCCTTTGGGCCTGGACTGTGTGCGTCGGCTGCACCGGGCTGAGATCTTCCCTATAATCATCTTCGTTGGCCAGTCTGCACGGAGTGCACGGAAACTGAAGTAAATTCTGTTTTTTTCTTCTTCATACAAATATTGACAGAGTTCACCTCGTTACCCCTGACCCTTATCACATCTAGATAATCACCATAAGCTTCTAGGTACGGGAACATGTGCTCACGTGAAACAGATTTGACTGACTTCCGCCTTAGATTCATAAACGTTCACTTAGAAGTCCCAAAATAGACACTCACACATAGTTAGATGTTAACCCATGTGAAAATGGACAGCATATGATATCATTCTTACAATTATACCTGTCATCATGTTGTAAATCCTTTGTTTGTTTGTTGCTGCAAATCATGATGGAAATAAACAGTGTAAATAAATAGATGCTCTTCTTTTTTCAGTTAGTAATCATTGCTATAAACTTTTTAAAGGGATAAAACTACCATGAAAAACTACACTTTGCTGTGGCTTCAAATTATGGTCAGCTCCTCCTTGTTGCTTTAATTTTCTTAGGGTGAGTCTAGAACATAACTGGAGTTCTGCTGTGGCAAACTGAACAGGTTGGACATATGAACACACATATCGGTGTACAGTGTACAGCAAAAGCACCCTTCTCGTGGGACAGCAATGTGTTCTCCTCTGTCTCCTCCCCTTTACCCTTTGCACAGTTGTTTACTGTGCAAACTACGTACAGAAGAGCTTAACCTGTTTTCTCTGACCAAGGAAAATCAACAAACAATCAAACCCAATGTAATAATTGACTCACATGATGCCACTCTGTCTACATCTGGGCAGACAAACACCAAAACAAAATAGAGATCTTACAGTTTATGTTCCCTTCATGTTTCATCACTTTCAGGTCAAAGCTGCAGCGCCACAGCCTGTCAGAGGAGCAGCTGCTGGCCTGTTCCAGGAGCGAGGAGCCTCTTCTGGACAAGCTGCCATGTCTGTATCGTAGCATGACTACGGACACCTGGTGTGATCAGGCATCCCTGCTGACCAACCTGCGCACCGTCATCTGGGAGGAACAGAAGAAGATCGTCTGGGTAGAGCCTGACCTTTGGTGAAAGAGGGAAGAGAAAAGAACGGGAAAATTTAAAAACTGTATAATAATATCTAAAAGGGCTTTTTATTATGATAACATATTTATGATAAACTTTACAAGAAATATTTTGTAAACACAAGTATGTATCTGTGATACTTATAGAATTGTAAATGGGTGAATGAAGGACTCTTACTTTATGTGCTATATATGAGAATATCTTAAAGGAGTGTACCGAGCTGTATAATTTACTCCTTTTATACTATGTGTTACCTCCCTTTCTGAGGTATTTGTTTCATACAAACACTAACATTCTTTATGAAAACATACTGTAACGACTGTATGTTCTGTATCTCTACAATATGTTGTAGATCATTTCCCACTGTGAGGGATTTTGTTTTGATGCTCCACATCTGTTATGTTCCTACAGCATCCTATATTTCGTTTTTAATTGCTATTTGAACCATATTAGTTCCTCTGCGGTAGGTTTACAAGATTTACCAGAAACTCAATGGCAGAGCAAGTGATTGTTGTTGCTTGTACATTGTGAGAGATCCTGATCCTGTATGTTGGGATCGTGCCACATGTTACTTTAGTGCTTCTTTGAAAGAGCCTCTGTGTCTGTCTCCTCTCTTCTCCATTGTGTCCTTTTCATCATCACGGTGCTGCCACAATCCAACAAGCATCCAGCCCTGCTGACGTTCCTCATGACATCCCTCTAGATCCATGTGAACTCTGTTGGCAGGTTCTATGGTCAAGACTGGCTCAGCAGTTTCTGGGTCTGCTGTATGTACTGTACCTCATTGTCTACATTAATAAAACTATAGCAGAATTTAATGTTCATTGTGTTGTCATTTAGGCTCATAAGCTTTATGTATCACACTTTTGATCAGTTACTGTTTTTCAGCTCTTTTTCTCCATATTTAGATTAAGAACAAAACATATAGTAGAGGAGTTTAGTGGAATCTTTTCATCTTTGTTGTCAACTGAAGATACATATTTACATTTAAAGCTAATTCAGTATAAATTTATATAGACAGAGATTTTTATTTTCAAAATGAGCTTACTGAATGCACTGTTGTGAGTGTATTTGATTCATTATTAACACTCCAGGAGCCATTCATTTTGAAGAAAAGGAACAACTGAAAGTTGATCTAGGTCTTTAGTGCATGTGACTTTATCATATCATATCATATCATATCATATCATATCATATCATATCATATCATATCATATCATATCATTATATGGCACTAATAAAAAATGTTTTCTATATAATTTTTCTTAAATTCATTCATCAGAGTTCATTCATGTGTGTCTCCATTTGTAAAGCACACAGTTTACACTAATGCTTTTTTATGTCCCACCCCTTTCTGTCCTAGGCCCAGGCACGCTGCCACCGTATTGGCCAGAGCAAAGCAGTGAAAGTCTACAGACTGATCACCAGGAATTCGTATGAAAGAGAAATGTTCGACAAGGCCAGTCTGAAGCTGGGGTTAGACAAAGCTGTCCTCCAAGACATTAACCGCAAAGGAAACCTCAATGGGGTAAGATCCTGGTTCTTATTGGACCAAATATAGTGAGGTTCCAAAGGTCGATTAACTTTAATAGAAAAATTATAACTTCAAATTTCTTTTTCAGCAGAAACCTTATTTATTGTCTTTGCTCAGCCCTGTACTTCTCCTCATAATCACAACCATTCATGGACTTTTGCATTTTGCACATGTATTTTTCAGAACCCTTTATAAAATCATCTTTTTCCATTCACTGCCTTGAAGCTCCATCTCTAGTGATATATGTTCAGTATTTTTGAAATGCAGTGAGTTTCCATTTTTTGACTGCTTCAGGAGCCCCCCCTCTAAATTTGACATGAGCCTCCTTTTCTTCTGGCGTCACGAGCTGAGGAACCAAGCGAACAGTCTTCATTCTGTAGTCAAGTTCTTCAGTAAGAATTCAATAGAGGCTGGTTATTGGAATCTGGGTGTTTCTTTATGCTCTTAGAGGTTTAATTGGGCTAATTGTTTTTCTATTTGGGTTTCATGTGTCGATTTTTTTTGTGTCATCATTTAAGCTCAAACGACCAGTTTCCGGTATTTTCAACCATGACACAATGGACTGATTATGAGCTTCCGTTATTTGAACAGCCCGCTGGTTGTTTTTGGACATTTTCTCGAACTCCTCAGGTGTTTCATGCAGTGGTGGTTGCTGCTGACGTTGGCAAACTCATTTTACTGTGTGTTATGCTAACATAGCTTACTGTTTTATTTTGAATATTAACTGTATTCTTTATAAGTGACGTGACTTCCTGTTCTTCTCATCTTCTCTGTGCTGCCTGGCTTGCCATAAAGTGGTGTTGGGTGTGGTATCGGAAAAGTTTTGAGTATGAGTACATGAGGGCATTATCTGACCTTATACCTGATAATGGTATCGGTATAAAATGTTGGTACCAACATTTTATACCGATACCATTATCAGGTATAAGGTCAGATAATGCCCTCATGTACT
>OMLM01004232.1:85990-96983 GCA_900302695.1 Helostoma temminkii | reverse complement strand
CCGACGGATGATGTTACTAGCTAGGATGTGTGAAAACAAACTGTCACTTAGCTGAAAGAAAGACAGAAAAATAGCTACATACTTTTCCAGTTCGTCACTCGCCGCCATCCCAATGTGATAAGTCTAAAAATATAATAAAATCGGTTCCACACGAGTGGATGAACACAGGTTAAATAATGAAACAACTTTTTGTTTACTCCTCTGCGGGGTCCTTCAGCGATGGACCCTGGGTTTTTGGCTGTCCTTACTGATGCCTGATTGTTTTTAAAAACAAAAACTACGGATGAAATCCTTGAGTTTAGTTTTTTTCTACGTTGTTTACCAAGGAAAACAGGAGAATTAGTGGTCAGCCGCAGGTTTACCTTTATTAAATATATTTTATCATTGCACTCGATGGCTTGGAAATAAAGATTTGATACTAATGGCAATTATAGGACTTCACCATTAACTATTAACCCGCTGGATACCGTATCCCTATTAAAATATACTGACCTTATATTGGCATAGCATATTTCAGAAAACAAAACAGCTAGCAATTTAATATACCCAAACAAACAACAATATAAAACAAATAGTTCTAATCGAGAATTTTTAAAACTATTGCAACTCAAAATAAATTACTGCAACGTAGTACTCGTTTTATTCATTTAAATTTCTGATTTTACATCATAGAAACTTGTTTTTTAGAGCAGGCCATTAGGAGGCCATCCCTGCTCCTTGCCCTGATTGACAGGCAGTGGCCCCGCCTACCCAATTGACGGACGCCAATGGGCGGGGTCAACTCCGCCAAAGGCACGGGGGCGTTTTCGTGCGGGTTTGCGGGACGGTCCTTTGCGGTGAATGCGTGATTTGGGCTTCGCAGCTAATAATCGTCCCCCCTCTTTGGGGCTGGAGTGCGCGGCGCGAAGGAGCAGCCGGAAAAGGTAATAACACATCTGCATATATCCAAGAACGGTGTCAGTGTGTGGCAGGGTTGGCACTGATATTGCCACAGTCGTCTGTCCTAGCTTCTCCCCTTGTGGAGGGTGGGATGGAGTCAGACAGATGGGGGCAATGATTAAAATGCTCTTGTCTGATCATATGCTCATTGCATGCTAGATCATGACACTGCAGCTAGAACTGTGATAATGGAAAAGATGGCATCACAGTTAATTCACTGTCAGTTATTGTTGCACGTCTGTCTGGTTGTTATGAAAAAACAGGCTATTGCAACAGACCTTGCAGACCAGCAGCAGGCCTGTTCTATCAAGTGGCTTTTTTTTGTGGCTGGATTTTTAAGTTAAGAGATGACGAGATGGGGTTTTATGAAAATGTAGGCTAAGCCATCAGGACCTGAGATTTGAAGTCTGTGGCCTAAAACGTCATCTCATCTTATTTGTAATGAAATGTCATTCCTTAATGCGAGGTAGTGCATGGCTTGGATTAGACTGTGATCTCTGAAAAATGAAAAATGAACACAGACAGGTGCAGGGGCAACACAGGGGCAATATATGAAGCAGTGCAGTGAAACATAACAGCATGGCATTAGATTCTCACACAGACACACACATAGTGGGATTCAAAGCGATATTTCACAAGCATTTTCTAGTCTTCATGTGCTCAGGAATCTGTTGCAATAGTGTGCAACCATGTTTAAAAGAGATTTAAGTGCTTTTCATAGCCACGGCTGCAAACTGCTGCCACAGTGAAATGCTGAAGACTTGTTGAAAAATAGTATTTGCAAAATCGGCTACCTTAAAAAGCTCTTGTGGCATGATGTGTGTGTGTGTGTTTGTGTGTGATGTGATGTGGTGATGTCACAGCTTTGTTATACGAACAGAGAAGCCTTGTGTCCTTATGATTAATTCATGTCCAGCTGCGGGATAGAGACAGACGCAGCCAGTCACACACAGACAGGAGCACATCCTTAAAGGAGGCAGAAATATGTAACTACTAGTCCGGTAGCCAAGGAGACAAGAGACAGGTTGTTACAGAAAGTGGTAGCCATGGAGATGAGACGAAAAAAAAATTGGCTCTAATGATCATCTGCGCTGTCTGACAAGCTTTCAGGCTGTAGTGAGGAGGAGCAGAGCATCCTGCTGAGAGAAGTGCATCTGTTGTGTGGCTCCTCTGCATCCTTCTCTGACTACACTCTGAATGTCAAGCCCCACTGAACAGAACAGGCTCCAGGTCGTCATGGAGACAGGAGCAGACTCTGGCTGGAACAGAGGCAGGTAGTTACTGTGGCTTGGCCGGCCTGCTGAGTGCTGAGGCACGCCCTCTGCTGTTTGCTGATAGCATCGGGCTGACAGGGGCTCCATTAATACAGCGGCTGAAGGTCTGAGTGCCACTGGAAGTTAAACACTGTACAAATGATCAGCGTGTACACAGTGCACTGGCTCAGGGAACACACTCTGTACAGCTCCACATGGTGGAGTGCTATACTTCAAGTCTTTGCTTCAGGCATGTTCTCTTCCTGATGCAGAGGAGACTAAGTGCATCTACTGTACTTGGGCCGATCCAAAAATATCAAGTCCACTGTGGGGAATGTTTAAAGGATTAATATTATTTCAGAGGCATGGCTCCATTTCTACTCTCTCCCATTGTCTTTTTTGTCTGATTTTTTCTTGTTCTGTGCCTCTTTCAGATCTCATTAATCTCTTCCACCTCGCTTCCCATTGCTTTCTTCCCTCCTTCTCTCTGTCCCAGCTCCTTTCTACCTCTCACTGGCACTACTTTCCCTCTCTGTTGCCTTGCCAATCCCACTTCCTCTGATCTGTGTCCTCTCTCTGCCTCAATCCCAGATAATTCCCTCTCAGTGGAATTGGAAGATTGCAGCAGGCGAGAGCAAAAGAGAGATTATACTGCCAGATTAGAGGAGAGAAGCAGCAATACATAATCTCAGCACACTCACTGATACACTCACACACAGTGCCACTCTCGCTCTGATGCAGACACGCGGGCTCACGTGCACAAAGCATTTGCTGCATGAATAAATGCACAAGCACATAATCAGACACTTGTTGTTTTTCTGAAACAGCTGTTTAACCCCCTTGCTGTGTCCTCCGACCTGCAGGGTGATGTGCCATCAACCACTGGAGGGCATCTGTCCTCTCTACAACCTTTTCATCCTCTGAAGCTTATGGGATAGGAGTGTGCGTGCCCCTTCCCAACACTGCAGCCCCTCTGGAGTCATTTGTGCCAAAGCTGCATTGTGTTGAAGAAGCAGAGATGGGCAGCCCAGGCTGCGAGGTGAGTGTAGCCGGGCCGGTGGAGCCACCACTAGAGGCTCTGTGTCCTGAGTGTGGACAAATCCACCGCAGCTGGGAGAACCACCTTTACAACTATCGTCTGGAAGTAGACGACGACCTGGTGTGCCACATCTGCCTGCAGCCACTGGTTCAGCCTCTCGACACACCGTGCGGACACACCTTCTGTGCGCGCTGCCTGCGTAGTTTCCTCCAGGAGAGGGACTTCTGCCCGTTGGACAGGACGCGCCTGCAGCTGCAGGCATGCCGGAGATCCAGCATACTGGTTCACAAGCTGCTGGACAAGCTATCGGTGTCGTGCCCTTTGACCCCAGTCTGCTCCCTCAGCATGCCACGATGTGACCTGGAGGCACATCTCAAACACAGGTAATAAAGCATACTTACACACACAATACATGGATGCTTGCATACATGAGAGCATGAGATGTGGGTAAACACTGTGAACGACACAGAGATTCTCCTAAGCTTTATATGAAGCTTTATTGTGCTCCAATACAAAAACACCAATAAGTTGGTAGTTGTTAGCCATTAAAGTAACATTTTAATCAAAAATCTAATTTTAAAAAATTCAATTTTTAAGTTTGCAGGAGCGAGTATTTGTGTTTTCCTCTCTGGTTGTAAACTTAATACTTTTGGTTTTTGAATGCTGGTCAGATACAATGAGCAATTTGGCACCACATTGTGATCTGGGAAGTAGTAACAGACATTCAGATTTTTTTTATAGACCAAACCATTTTTAATGGGGAATATAAGTGACAGATTAATTTATAATTTAACTTTTAGCTGAAACTCTAATGGGCTTTGGTTTTAACAGCCCATATCTCTTGACTGGCTTGTGTCTGGTAGCAGTATTTGGAACTATTATTAATCTTAGTCCAGATCAGTTAGACTATCCCCGCCATCCTTAACTTTAAATGTTTCCCCCGCCCACACTCTTTGGCCTGTGGCCCATTTGGACCAGGTGCTGTGAGACCCTGAATGGATTATTGGGCTGTAGGTCATGTGACGGGGGATTAGTGATTCCCTTCCACAGTCATGGGTTGGCTGACCAGGAGCTCCATGTTCTCATTCTGCAATCATGCTGAGCAACTTCAACACCAGAGATCTTTTCAACCATTTCTTCTGTGAGACAGCCAAGGGCAACCCTGGCCTGTGGTGAGTTAAAAATGTTGGGATGTGAGGTCAGCGTGACTTGGGATGGCACTTTCTCTCACTCATAGTCTCTCTATCTTTCCTGCTCTGCCTCTGTCTTTCTTCTTCTGTTGCACAAACATATAAGAGTGCATGTATTTATTGTATTTGTACAGAGCGGCATACTACAAAAAAAGTGAAAATGTGACACTATTTGAAACATTTACAGTTTATCTTACAGATTTTTCATATTTTTGTCAGAATATACTGTAATTATGTAAAAACATGGACATAATTGAGTGGAACTGTTAAAGTTTGTCATGGATTTAAGAGCAGACATCTAGATGATTGAATTCTTTAAGATGGCAGAGGTGTTTTAATACTTGCTTATTGAATGGTTATCCAGAGACCACCTCAGTTAAGTTGAGGAGATTTTCCTTAATAAGCTCACACTGACAAGCTTTTGCTAACAAGCTGTTAAAAGCTTTTCTTAGTCAGCTGTTTATATTGAAGCCCTGTCCTCGACTGTCGATTTGATGCCTTTAAAACAAGGTTTATTGAAGATTGGCCTTCTAACCAATCAGTGAAGACCAATTATTTATGCTTGACTGGTAGGTTTTGTTCTTCAAAGTAATTTCATAATGACTAATACCCAGAAACTGGACAAAGCATGTAAAAGCGGACCAGAGCAGGGAAGGGACCGGTTTTATGCTTTTGCTAGCTTGATTCCCATAAGCTGCATATTGATAAAGTTCATCATAAGATAGTGGATGTACCAGAGCTAGTGATGCTGTAGAAGCAAAACCCCTGTGTCAAAGTAAGCATGGGTTTTCATTTTTATCATTTCAACTTTTCGGTTACGAGAGAAAAAATTTACTCTTGCGTCTTTCATAAGTTACACAGTTGCGATTGAAAATGTAGCCAAAACAATCAAGAAAAGATGTAAAGTTCGTGCAGCCTTTCTCAGAAGGTTTGATGTATCATAGCTGTCATCCATTTACTTGTATACATACTTTGACAGGTTCCTTATCCAGGGATTTTAATTAATGATATCAGCAGTGGGGTGCATCTTAACAGAGGCTGAACAAATCATGTGTTGTGAAGTAGACAACAAAACATGGTTTAAGACAGATCAAACAAGGTCACAGTGAGGACTAACGTGACATTCTTTAGTAAAGATTAAACGTCTGGCCCACGTGGCTTGTTGCTTCCCTGCTCTTCTGACTTAAGATAGTAACAAGTGTTTGGATTCTGCTGTCGCTGTGTGACTTTGTCAGTCAACATTGTTTATGGTGAAGATTAAGGATGGGGCACTGGACATTAGATTAACAGAGTTGTGTGCAGACTGTCCAGATCGAGAGTACAATTACAGTGGGCTACACATATTTTACTTAGGAGGTTGGAAGGAAAAGAACACAAACAACACATCATTGCTGACACTTACATTAAACATTTAAGAGTCAGTAAAGGGTGAGACCACATTGATCCTTTCAGTCTGTCTGTTTTTAACGCAGTCTTGATTTTTATTAAATTTGTAAAGAGAAAATGTCAGTTTCAACTCTTTAAGATTATACCTGCAATATAACATGTGCAGAAAGTGAAGGGGTTTGAATCCTTTCTGAAGCCACTGTTATGTCTTACACACACATTTATGGCTTTACGAATATTTCCTCATGCACTTACATAACCTTTAGCTCTGCCCTACATCAAAAGAACCCAAAAAGGGATATGCAGCAATGTTCTGTGGTATTTTCTCTCTAATCAGTGACAGATTAGTGTCACTGATTCAGTTGGGAACTCTTTCCTACAAAAACTCCTTTTTTACTTTACCCATTGAATCCCTCCCAGCTACACATGACCCTGCGGAGAGGACAAACAGAAGGAGAATTTCCCTAATGGGATCAGTTGCGTCACATTAAATGAACTGATGCTGAACACAATATATGGACTAACAAATTGACGCCTGTTGCTTGGTGAAAGGTGTCCTGGGATGAGGTGTCAACAGACGAGCGTAGATGGTCCGAGATGTGAGAGCGGGGACGAGCGAGCGATGGTGACAAGCCCTCCCAGATCTCCCCGCTCCCCACAGACAGACCTGAGAGACCGCACGCCGTCTCCACCTTCCGGACCTAATAATGCCTGCAGCAATGGGCCCGTATGGACAGATGACGCTGGCCTTGATAACCCTGCCTTTGAGGAGAGCACTGAGGAAGACAGTGAGTCCATTCACTGGTGTTGTCCTACATAAAGAGATTTAGATGATGATGAAGTCAGTAACGTTTAGATGACTAAGAAGACACAATTGCAGTGTCACTCATCTCTTGTCCTTCTGTCTTTAGGTGTGGTAGGGTTGGAGTGCGTGGTCCCCAGGGTGAAGCGACCCCTAAGTAACCCCTGCATCCACCTCCTCCGCTCTTTCAGCTCTACATCATCTGGCTGGGACTGCCCTGAGTCCCCACCTCTCTCTGCTGAAGAGGGTATGACATTGCTTCTTCCACCAAAGGGTCTAAGACATGTGATATGAAATATTTGTCTAAAATGATGTAATGTGATTTGCGTTTCCATTAGGTTGTGTGAAGTTGCCCTCCCTTCCTGAAGGAGAGATAACAGCCATAGAGGTTCACCGGGCAAACCCATATATTGAGTTGGGCATCAGCATCGTCGGAGGAAACGAGACACCTCTCATCAACATTGTGATTCAGGAAGTGTACCGAGATGGGGTCATTGCACGAGACGGGAGGCTCTTAGCTGGAGATCAGATACTGCAGGCAAGAGCCTTAGTCATTTGAGGGGATATTTGTTGAACAACGAGATGCTTCTACTATGATGCAGTACCAAATTGTCCTTACAGAGCATTCTACCATCTTTCACCTAATTGTTTTGGTTCAGAAGCAGCATGAGGCAGCTGTTTTTAGTGAGAAAGCTAATAAACACATTGTATACTAAACAATGACCTAAGTTAACTAGTAGCTGGTGAAGAAAGTGGAGCACATAGCAGCTAAATACCCATTTTTTGTCATGAGTTGATGGAGAATAAACTTAAAAGGAGGGTGAATGTCAGGCTTCCACTTCAGATGTGGCCAGTTGCATAACTCCAAATGAAAGCAATGTAAACAGGCAACTCCTGGTCACAGTAGGTCAGAGTTGTGTTGACATTGGCCTTAAGTGTCCAAAACTCAATTAATGAAGACTTTGTCTTCTCCTTCTTCTAAGGTGAACAATGTAGACATCAGTAATGTCCCCCACAGTTTTGCCCGCTCTACACTGGCACGCCCCTGCACCACCTTACAGCTGACTGTACTGAGGGAGCGTCGCTGTGCCTCCCGTGCACCTCCCTCCTCCTCGTCCACCCCAGCTGTGCCCCATGCCCCCTGCTCCACCCCTGAAGCCACCCCTTCCAGCCCAGCCACACTGAGAATCACCCTACACAAGCGGGACTCGACAGAGCAGCTCGGCATCAAGCTGGTACGGAGGACGGATGAGTCAGGAGTGTTTGTGTTGGATCTGTTGGAGGGAGGCCTGGCAGCGAAGGATGGCAGACTGCGGAGTAACGACCGAGTGTTAGCGGTCAATGACCAGGACCTGCGCCATGGCACCCCGGAGCAGGCTGCACAGATCATACAGGTTAACTCATTCTAGATTTCATTTTTAATACTTTGAATGAGGAGCGAAATATATCTAATTCTAAAGCACTGGCTCTGGTTTTTAGGCTAGTGGAGAACGAGTCCATCTGCTGATTGGTCGACCCAGCAAACCAACTCCACCTCCACCGCCAAAATCAAGCTCCACCAGAGACCTTTACTGCCTTGATCACTTCCTGCCTAACCACAGCTCTACCCCAAGTCCCGTGCCTGTACACTTGTCCCGCACCAGCACACACAGAGTGAGGAGTGTGTTTGTGTTTGTGTGTTTGCGGAGACGGGATGGATTCTGTCTCTAGGTGGATTATAACATTTCCAGTATGTGTTTACATGCTCACTTAGCAAGATTCATATTTGCACTATAAGAATGAAGTTGATGATACAGTATAATTGAACTGATGTTTTTATTTCTAAAACGGTTAATGGATTGGAAGTTAATGGTTCTTTCTGCTTTCTCTCAGTGGAGGCATTTTCCAAGTGGTTTAGAAACAGGAACACCAAATATTTTTGAACAAATGAGCAGTTAAAATGTGGGTGAAAATCTATTTAAGCTTTTTAAATTTCTAGCATTTTGGTGTCAAAAGCACCAAAATGTGAAAATGTTGCAATTTATGCATATAGAGCAAGCAGGGATATTTTTCTAAGAGTGAACTAATGTGTGTGTGTGTGTGTGCTGCATCTGTGTGAATACTCCCAGGACCTTTCCCAGTGTGTGAGCTGTAAAGAGAAACACATAACTGTAAAGAAGGAACCTCATGAGTCTCTGGGCATGACTGTCGCAGGAGGGAGGGGCAGTAAGAGCGGAGAGCTGCCGATCTTTGTGACCAGTGTCCAACCACATGGCTGCTTGTCAAGGGATGGACGAATCAAACGAGGTGAGTCCTTTCCCCAGAAAAGACAATAATAGAGCCAGTTTCAGCTAAACACTAAATCAGAGACTACAGACTGGTCTTGCTCCCGTCCTCAGGCGATGTCTTGCTGAGTATCAATGGGCAGGACTTAACCTACCTGAGCCACAGTGAAGCTGTGGGCACTCTGAAGACCAGTGCCGCATCACCCTCAGTCCAGCTGCGAGTCCTGGAAGTCAGCATGGTAGAAGAACATGACCATGATGAGCTGCTGCCTCACACTCATGACAGCGATTTCGATGCCAACTGGTCGCCCTCGTGGGTTATGTGGCTAGGTTTACCCAGGTGGGCACACAGAGGAGACGAAGAGCTATGATTTATTATTTAGTGCTAGACCAGATGTCTAAATTACTCAGTGAACTTTACTGAATGTATTTGTTATGTAGGGTTGTAGCAGTCGGTTGTTTCTACATGCCTCAAATAGATACATAGAGTACTTCCTCGCTTTTTAACTTTTTTCTTTTTATAGCTTCTAGAATATAAATTAAATATGTACAATATAATTTTGAATGATTATATTTACATAATTTAAGGGATAAATGCAAGTTTTAAAACAGACTTTGGGCTGATTAGTTGAACATTTAGTTAGAAATTATTCTTCAACTGTATGTAACTATAATAATCATTGATCATCACCATTTGGAGCTTTGTAATGTTGGTTATACAAATTGTCCAGATGTACTTTTCCCTTAATTTCTTCTGCATTTCCTTTTACTGCTGCAGCTGTGATCAACTGTGTTTGTCTAAATATCCCAGAAAAAGAAAACAAATAATACAAGATTATTTATTACAAGATTACAATATTAAGATTATCGCACCAATTTTTTGTATAATTGCAGGAATACATTTAGTTATTGTGTAATTTGGTCATACATACATTTATAAATGTATTTAAAACATGAGTAACTTTATTGACATTTTGAGATTTATATATAGCCATATCTAAACATTTTTGTTTCTCCTTCATCCTGCTTCTTGCCTTTTTCTGCAGCTACCTGCACAGTAGTCATGAGATTGTACTACGGAGGAGTCACCCTGGCAGCTGGGGCTTCAGCATCGTTGGAGGGTACGAGGAGAGCCACGGCAACCAGGCGTTTTTTATCAAGACCATTGTCCTCGGCACACCTGCGTACTATGACGGCCGCCTCAAGTGAGTGATCAGTTGTTCCTCACATGACAATCTGTGGCTTATATTTGCAGCGATACAGCGTTAAATTACCAGTTAGATAATCTGTGACCTCCAGTGGGTGATAGATAAGGGCTGTTTGATGATAGGTCATGCATACAGAGTCTAGTACAAGAAGGCAAATAAAACATTGTCACTTCAGTTTTCTATTTGTTTTAGAAGCTTCAAGTATATGTAAATTTTATGCAATGGAGTTTATAATTATATTTAATAAGCAGCTAATCGTTAAAATTAATTAATCAAATCATTAAAATCCAAGCTAGAGATCTAGAGGAACAATTCAAGGTGAATTTTGTATGTCCATGAGTAATGCTACACCTCGTTTTTATACCAAACTTAGTAGAAGAGGCTGTTTCTGCAAGCAACTAGTGATAAACCACAATAAATTGAGTATTGGCTGTTTGACCACATCTTTGTACACTACTCAGAAGACTGACATGTTGTGGTCTTAAAATAAGAGGTGACACCAAGTAAATGGGAATTTCTGCCCCTTGTTCCTGTTAATTTTAATTTCTACTGTATGTAATTTTAGCACTGTTGCCTCACAGCAAGAAGGTCCTGGGTTCGATTCCCGGGGTTGGCCCAGGGTCCCTCTGTGTGGAGTTTGCATGTTCTCCCCGTGTTTGCGTGGGTTCTCTCCGGGTACTCCGGCTTCCTCCCACAGTCCAAAGACATGCAGTCAGGTTAACTGGAGACTCTAAGAGTGAGAGTGTGAATGATTGTTTGTCTATATGTGGCCCTGTGATAGACTGGTGACCTGTCTAGGGTGTACCCTACCTCTTGCCCGTAAGCTGGCTGGGAGAGGCTCCAGCACACCCGTGACCCCTGCGGGGACTAAGAAGTATAGAAGATGAATGACTTTAATCAGCAGAGGAAGAG
>OMLM01004232.1:66274-85970 GCA_900302695.1 Helostoma temminkii | reverse complement strand
CAGTCTAAAGACATGCTTAGGTTAACTGGGGACCCTAAATTGCCCGTAGGTGTGAGTGAGAGTGTGAATGGTTGTTTGTCTGTATGTGGCCTGTCCAGGGTGTACCCCGCCTCTTGCCCGTAAGCTGGCTGGGATAGGCTCCAGCACCCCCGTGACCCCTGCGGGGACTAAGCAGTATAGAAGATGAATGAATATTATATTAATGTAAATGTAAAACAGCAGGGCGGCACGGTGGTACGGTGGTGCAGTGGTTAGCACTGTCGCCGCACAGCAAAAAGGTTCCCGGGGTCGGCCAGGGTCTTTCTGGGTCGTTCTCCCCGTGTTTGCGTGGGTTCTCTTCGGGCACTCCGGCTTCCTCCCACAGTCCAAAGACATGCAATCAGGTTAACTAGGGACTCTAAATTGACCATAGGTGTGAGTGAGAGTGTGAATGGTTTGTCTATATGTGGCCCTGCGAAAGACTGGCGACCTGTGCACGGTGTACCCTGCCTCTCGCCTGCATGCCGGCTGAGATAGGCTCCAGCACACCCGTGACCCATGCGGGGACTAAGAGGTTCAGAGAATGGATGAATGGATGGATGTAAAATAGCAACAAATCAAACATACCCAAAGCTTGATAATCCTGCATGTAACAGAGCTCTAATTGTGTGAAAACTATTAAAAACACACTGCTTCCTATACTGACTGCATACACAATAGCAGTAGTGTGTGTTTATCCTAATGCCATAAATACTCAACAGAGCAAAAAATATCTCCCATTATTTAGACCATTTACTACTGTTACTACTCTCTTGTGGGGAATTACTAGCTTTTTGTAAAAAATATTTTTTTATATAAGGTTTTCATGAATTTATTTTATTTATTATAAATGGTTTTATGGCTGAGACTGTAAGTTGTATTTATTTTCTTAATTATTTTGATTATAAAATTCCCCCCAAAATAAGAAAATTATCACATTCATTCATTTATATATTTTCATCATCATCCTTTAACTGTGTTTTTAATGTTTTGTGTAAACTATTGACACAATGGTCCAGTCGTCTCAGTAAATTGCCTTCATGTGGTTCTCATGTTACTCCAAGCCGTCAGCTCCTGTTTATGTTCCAGGTGCGGTGACATGATTGTGGCAGTCAACGGTCTTTCAACAGCAGGAATGAGCCACTCTGCTCTGGTGCCCATGCTGAAGGAGCAGCGCAGCCGCGTGGCGCTCACCGTGGTCTCCTGGCCTGGCAGCCTGGTATAACCGGGCCAGAACAGACTGTGCACCACACTGAGTCCTCCCAGAATGTTCTATTTTGGGAACGACCTTGGCCAAAAGTGAACTGGTACACGCTACTGTACATCACTCCATACCGGGGCTTAAACCAGGACCAAAAGCACTCAGAACTGTAGTACACCCAGCAGGACCTAGCCTGTCCTGACCAGGTGGGAACCGATCCAGATTGTGCCACGTCACTTGACAGTCTGCACTCACAAACACACTGCTGTGTTCATATGGTCATGTTGTCTTCACTCCCGCAGGAAGAATTTTAATGCAACTGTTAG
The DNA here is from genome assembly GCA_900302695.1 of Helostoma temminkii. NCBI lineage: Eukaryota > Metazoa > Chordata > Actinopteri > Anabantiformes > Helostomatidae > Helostoma > Helostoma temminkii. The sequence goes on along the minus strand of OMLM01004232.1, from coordinate 84,425 downwards.
CAGGCGATCTGTGCTGTATTCACCTCACCAGGCAGTTGTAGAATCCAGGGCTGTATTCAGGTGGATGCATCGTTGCAGGTAGAGATAGAAATTTAAAAAACAAAAAAAACGTAGCCTGTGATCTTCCTGTCATTTAGGATAATGACCTGTAATCACTTTAATCAAAATGTTCTGCAGCACCAGCGCTGTATCCAGCTGAATAAGCCTCAGGCCTTATTAGAAACCCTGCCGCACCCTCAGGGCTCAGCTGCCCTTAGGCGTCATCACTATGACAACCAGCTGTCCCATCAGCTGGAGTTTTATACATGTGTTTGAATGTGTTGTTTGTATAATAAACATTTCTGTCAAAGAATTAATGGCTTTACAGTCTGCTTTTCCACATTGCTAGAGGGAATTAGCTGTTGAAATGCAGCTTAGTGTGGTTTATTAGCAAGAGGCAGTTTAATTGTAACTCTGTACACCGAGTCTCAGACAAAAACTTAAAGACTGCTAGTATGGTGCTGTATTATGAGGCTTTATTTTAGTATTTACATAAAGAAAGTACAACAGAAATATGCAGTTCACCATAAATGAACACACCCAATTAGATATTTATATAATGCAGCCTCAAGATTTGTTCTCATCTAAAGTTGTTTTGCGCAGCTTTGCAGCAAGCTTGGTCTCCACTGGATCGGCTGCAGCTGCCACTCTGACTTGCTGTGTCATTCGCCAGGGCTGATTCTTTTTAGGATGCAATTTCTGCAAGGGGAAATAAAAATATAAATAAAACCTAATGTAATAAAAGGACAAGAGGGAAGAAAGGTCACGATATAAAAAGCAGAATAAGGTTGACAAGGACACATTACCTTCAGTTTTCTCTTTGCAGGGTCATGCACCACACCGTGCCGCCACAGGCTTTCCTGATTAACAATCAGACCAGTTACCAACTACACAATCAGCTGTTTGACACATTGGCACCTAAATATCTCCAGCCACGTTTAGTACCATCTAGTCAATTAGACAACACTGTTAATTAAATTAATACTCATGACTACTTTACTCCCTACTGAACACACTACTTGTTAAATTGAGTATAATAAAGGCTACTGAATAAAAAACTGAAACACAGTCAGGATAATCTAGACCTCAGACTAATTTGTACGGAAAGGTGTAGATTATCTTCAGTATGTTTGACATACTGCTGAAAATACAAGTTACTAGTAGTTTTAAAATTAGTTTAATGCTGTGAATCCAACAGACTAAAGTCCATTCACTTTCTGCTGTATTTTAAATGTCAATATGCATTTGTCAAAATGTTTTACAAACAAATTATAATAGCAAGTTACAAATATTTTGATAAAGCAGTTTTGGGTGAACCGACTCTTAAGTTAATCATCTTACAGGTTTACCTTCATGGCAAAGCTCTTCCCACAGCCAGCAACAGCACAGCTGAAGGGCTTTTTGCCCTCATGGTCTCCCAGTAGGTGACTCTCTAAGTTGAAGCGATGCGTGAACTTTTTATCACACCCTTCTCTGGGGCATGACAACATCCTCTTCTCCCCCGAGTGGACACGCAGGTCATGCTGGTGCAAGAACCAGGTGTTGTTGAATTGCTTTTTGCACTTCCCACATGGCAACTTCACTACAGATACAGAAATGAAAGGCATTTAGTGCCATGACTTTATACCGATGCTACAGTTTAAAAATACTGTATACAAGTATCCCTTCCCTTCATGACATTCATACCTTTATGTTCTTTTCTGTGCTTCAGATATTCTGTCCATGTCTTTCCCTTGAAAGGGCATGCTTCAGTCTCACAAGTGTATCCTGCAGCAGAGAGATAATATTGTTTTTCAGCTAAAAACTGTTCAAGTTTTTAAAAAAATAATAAAAAAAAAAAAATACAAGTCTGATTACCAACCTACCTTCATGCACTTTCTCATGATGCTTCAGTTTTCCAAGTGAGAGAAATTCCTTTGCACAGCCACTGTAAGAACACCTATATGGAAAGATTTAAATGAGAGATGACAAAGGATGGCCAAATTCCTCAGTAATTCTTGTACCAGCTTACTGAAAAGACAGAATCTCTTGATGGTCGTGTTTATGAGCTTTAAGTTGGTTCTTCTTGTTGAAATCCTTTCCGCAGCCATGATGGTTACACTGCAAAACAATGAGCAAGAGAGCAAAAGCAAAGCAGTAAATCTCAACACATAACATGACAAAACAAAGGAAGGGAAGACATCTGAGGATTTCAATACTTTGTATCGCTTCTCCTGGTGGTCATGCACTCGAGCCATGTGGTTCTTCATGCTGGCATTTGTGACAAAGGCCTCAGAGCACCCGTCAGCCAGACACCTGCAGTTACAGTCGAACACAGCTTGAAAAATACATTCTACGGTTCCTGTTATTTCAAATAAGGTCATGGTGTCTTACTTGTGCGGCTTTTCCCCACTGTGACTGAATTCATGTCTGGTGAGTTGAAAGCGGGTGCAAAAGCTCTTGTCACAGTTCTCACAGGAGAATGGTTTCTGAGATTAAGGAATTGTTTCACATGAAACCAAGAAGAGTTACTGGACAAAGTCAAGTTCCTTATTATAATTGCAATCATTTCCGTTTGCTTAGTTTGGCCTCTAGCAGGTCAGAACCACTTACCAATCCTGTGTGTTTGCAAAGATGAGCCTCTAGCTTCCATGACTTACTGAATGTAGCTTTGCAATCAAAAAAAGAGCACACATAGCTTTTTTGACTTTGCAACCTCTCCCCCATCTTTAATAACAGATGTCAGATGTGGTTTTGTGGTCACAGAAAAAAACTTGTAATGAAAGGGCAGGACACTAACCTACCACCACCTGCTCACCTGTGCCTGCTTTATTTTATTGGAATGTACCAATGGGTGAAAGAAAGGGGGTGTGTTACCTCACTGAAACTGAAAAATTTAAACATTATAGGCCATCTTTCCTACAACAAGCGCAAATGTTACCAACTTTCTAATGTTTGTTTATGCTCAATAATCATTTATGCAGCTTTTTAGAGCACGTGATCCAATGTGAAGGTCAATTATTTGGGTCACTAAAAGTTTAACAATAATCCTGATACTCATATTCAAACTATAAATGTCCGTGACTCTTTACTACAAATGGATTGATAAAGGCTCCTTGCAGTGTGTCTCCATATCTGCCGTGTGTATGTGTGTTTGTGTGTGTGTGTCACCAGCCGGAGAGAGGCGACTGTCTGTCTCCAATCATCACACACACACACACTAGAATTTACTGTTCTAATCACAATCTTATCACCCCTCTAATATTGTTTTCTGATAGGCGTGATTTATTGTTGTTAAAAATTAGTCTTCAGTGAGATCCTATGCAACGTACAAGCCTAAAACTAGGCTTTTTGAGTCTTTAAAGTGAGGCTGGGTAAGAGTTCAACATTGTTCACACACATCTTTGTCTGGCATGACAAGGTAATATTAGCAATCCTCAGTGATTATAGCACTCTCCCTGTGTGCTGTTCATATATTGCTTTAGTAATTTGGCTCCATTTAGATTACAGCAGTTTACAGTGACTGCTGTTTAACAAAGGTTACATAGCTTACTTGCTTATCTGAACAGTACTTTACTAGTACTGTGACAAGGAAACTGATAAAGCTACAACACAATATAACATTAGCCCAACTAAAGAAGAGTCATAAAGCCCACGCATTTCCCTATTTACATTTATCTCATTTAAGCTAAAATTAGCTAACATTGTCTGCATATAACAGACCAAGTGGCAGGTGTGTTGGTTTGTTTATGAATTCAACTTTTCATTTGTAAGAGAACAGAAGTTCCACTTACACTTCCAACATTACTTAGTAACTGTTTCAGTGAAAATTGTAAGGTTTCGGAGAGCAAGGTCAGAGACCCTGACAATCCAACAACATTATCAGCTTGTCTATACACGAGAGATCACCCTCAGCACCCCATGCCATGCTCTCATGCGAAACCTTTGACTGACTTTTGTGAATAAGGCCTATTGAGAGCCTGTTGGGCGTTACCTCGGTGCCCTCCCACGCTTCAGGTGAGCATGCACAGGTCACCATTATCAGCCTCCCCCTCCCCTTTTCATCCGGTCCCCCCCACCTCCACCTCTTCAGCTGTCATGACCGGGATCAATACAGCTGGTTCAATATCAACATATATGACCATACCTCCCACCGTCTCTGATAACCACACACTCTATCACCCCACCCATCACACACAGAGATACAGCATGCACAATGTTTGGCCTGAGGAGGGATTTCCTTGTGCCCTTGTCAGACTCTTAGGCCTACACTGATGATGTGGACACACACTGTCACACCTACACTTGCATCACAGCCACAAATATACCTTTATTCTTTAAGATGTAGGATGGATGGTAATAAAGACAACAATACCCGAATCCAATGAAAAAGGAATGCAATCACAGCACAATGGATTATGAAACATTTATGTATTTAAAGGATTAGTTCATAATTTGTTTAAATATATCTTTATTGATAGCGTTCCTATCAACATTAACTAATTTTTCCACATTGTAATATGCTTGTATTAAAAGTATTTCAATAGCAGCCTTCTCATTTTGTGCTCATTTGCATTTTTGTGTTTCAAGTTACTTGTTAAGATTTTTTTACATATCAAAAGCCTATAGAATATTATGAAAATTATAAACTACTACATCTAGACCTAAATACTTAAACACTCTGATCCATAAATAGCAAAAAAATCAATCATATTCAATCAATCATTCTCCCTCTCAGTGGAGAACACTGAGAAAACATGGCTTCCTAAGTTGCATGAACTAGCTTATTAAATTAAACAGAACCAGGTGAGGATGGAAATAATTGTGAAATTTCATATCACACATTTCCACACACAACTCCTCTTGCATCAGTGGTGCAAGCTCATGTGTGTCCATATAATTATCTACTGTTTGTGTATGTGCGTGTATGTGTGTGTGTGGTTAATGTGTAACACCACAGGTCGATACAGCTGCTCTGAGCTGTTGGCTGGGCTGACAAACTCAATCTGTGTGTGTCAAACATGTGTGATTAAGGAGTTCATAGTGCTCCACGGCTTTTATCCACAGGCCTCGTCTTTCTGCCCTCCTCCCTCTCTGTTTACTTTTTGTTCCTTCAATCAGTAACTTCCATGACTCAGTGCCACACATGACACTGTGTTGTATCAGTGAGAACACATGCACAAAGGACCTACTGTACACACGTACAGGTGGGATGAATTTCATGTTATGGTGCAAGGAGAAAGCATTCAACTATGTAAGTTCATAAATTTGATAAAGGAAAAAATCAATGTGGGACAGAGAAAGCATAGGGAATACATGATGAATAATTTCAAATCCCCAATTTGTTGAACTAATAAACAACCCTTGCTAAATGCTATATAGACTATATAAGTCACACAGGCTTCCCCTCCCTTATCTGAATACTCCTTGAGAAATCCAGACCTTGCAATCAATACCAAAAGATTTGGCTGCCAACCTCCTCATTGATTGATTGGGTTTTATTTTTTAATCTGTTTTTCCTCATTTCATCACATCAGATTATTGGATACTTATTACTCTGTCCTGATAAGACTCTTGTCTGAATTCCCTGACCTCGGACCTGCAGGTGTATAAAGGTGAAGAAAAGACACCTTGTGCAGGTTTATCCTGGATGACACTTCTGTCTATTGTACGACTGTTACATGAAATTGATCATCTCATCCACCAACATCAGAGAAAGTTCAAGTGATGCACCTACAGAAATGAAATATAATTCTTGGAATTAATTGCTATTGGACTAGTCCTGGTCTGTGTCACACACAACCATTTCATCCTGTCCTCTGCTGGCCCTATCTCTGTAAACTGGTGTTAATTCGTGTAAATATTGGGTAGAGTACTGAGGTGGGATGAGATAACCTATTTGTCACATAACCAGCCAGCCATTCAGCCTCCACTGATCAAACAGCACACATCAAGTCCTATACACAAACACTGTGCTGCAACATCATGGCAGGCAGTTCATACACACACAGTCAATAACGGTGAACCACTATTAACCACTGAATTCACTAAACACCTTGAACACAGATGTTCCTGAGCTGTGCACTACTGTATTTTTCAGTCTAATTTTTGACTGGTTAGAAGTAAATTACACACATCCACCCTAAAAAAAACCTTCTAGGCAAAACTTTATGATATATGATGCCTACAATCATTTTGACAAATGCCTTTATTATGGACATTAACAACTGGTTACAACTGTAGATGATCTCTATTATTTGTTTTTATTAGTACGTTTTCTGATATTACTTTTCATTCTGACCTGCACTGAAAAAACTGTGCTCATCTTAAAAATTACTACGAAAATGAAATTACTGTTACTATTCTATATTGTCTAGATTTTATTTAGAAACAATTTAACCCACTTCAATCCAGTAAACAGGTATTTATGCCTAAATCAGCAACATTACTTGTTACCCAACTGAGTGAATATGTTTCTCTTTATTATTTTTAGATAATTCCTTTTTGTGGACATTTGTAAAGGAAATGCCATGGCTATAAAAAATTGTCATGCTGGGAATGTTAAGGGGCCTGCTGAATCATGGTCTGTCTTAATGCTTAGCACCTCAAGATACAACTAAAATATGGTCTAGCACTGTGGCAACATTATCAGTCAGTATAAATGAATAAAACTTAATACATGTCAATAGAATCTATTATGCTTACAGCTGTTTTATATTGTTAAAAGATGCCTCTGCTGAGCACAAATCCTGGTGCACACTGCCACCTACTGTACTGTCACAGCTGGGACTACAGTGCAAACAGCAATCTCCACTGCATGAAATAAAAGTAACCCTATTCCACTGTGTGGTGGCAGATACACAGATCAGGTGTAACAATATGACCACCCGTGCAACCTAATGCAATCCAATAAAATAGCTCTGCCATAAATTTTACATTTACCAAATTCACATTTCTGTTTTTAAGTTGTCAGAAATAACAGAATTCTACTAGAAGTACATTATTTATATTTATATAATACATTTATATTTATTTATTATAAGTCATTGTGGGCAGTAAAGTCTTACTGGAGTCTGTTAAGAGGTGTCTCTCATGTTTTGGCTCTCTTATGATCTGATGATGTAAATAGGAAGACCCTAGAGACACGACCTAACATGATCATAATGTTATGCCTGATTAGTGTGTGTGTGTATGCTTAATGCTTATGCTTAGCTTGCTTAACTACAGTTATTATGAAATTGTATATTCACAGTTAAGTAAAATACTCTGTATTTATATGACAGAAACATTGACATTGCAGTTATATTTACTTACAGGTGAGTTGTGTTACTTAAATACTCTTCACCACCACAAAAATATTTCTGGTTATTCTGCATGAATCAAGGCTGGAACTGACTTTATGTCCAAATGTTGTGGGGGTAACATCACCAATCACACAATTCTTCAAAAGGAATAATTTTGGTGTATATTATCCTACATAAACAACCCAAGAAGTACCATTATAGGTAAATACTTCTACTTCCAAAAAACCCTATATTACACAAAATATACTATAGATACTTGACATTTTCATTATCCTTCATGTTAATGTCATCGCAGATCAATTTAGAGAAAAACACTATCCACACAACGCCTAATTATTCAAATTATAACTGTGTGGATAAATTGTGAACATGTAGCCCAAACCACAGCAGCTAAATGGAATTGATCCACAATTAATTTTAAATACACCTGTAATTCTACTGCGAAACCTTAGCGATTATGAAAATGGCCTTTGTACTAACAGAATTTACTTTAAGCAGCCGTTTCTGCTCAAAATGAGTCTGAGGAACGTTAAATAAGACCTGTGAGTACAGAAGGGTGTGCATACAACCTATAATAACAGGTGGTTATGAAATGTTATGACATGTGTGCCAGTCACTCTCAGTTCGCCGGTGAAATAAAGTGCATTTTATTTCATTTTTTGGAATCAAAGGAGGAGAATCATCACTGAGTGACAGCACATCATGACAAACTCAATGTGATATGCAAACAAACCACAACACGACAGGTACCATGTACAAACATCTTTATTTTGGTGAGCACTTTATGCCATAAACTCATAGGGGATGGGCTCCAGCAGCTGTGGCTCGTTTTTCTTGGTGCTAACGAAGTGAGCCACACGAGGAGGAGCAGGCTGAAGAGACAAGATGGGAATTAATCAGCTGAGAAAAAAAACGAGACCATTTCCTTTACAACAAACTTTGCTATTGAGGATTCTGTTTTCCTGTGTCAGAATTAAAATTCTAGATGTTAAGTACAAGAAAAGATGGCTGGTTTAGATCAGATTAAATCAATACTAGTGATTAAACATTCTCACAAAGTTGTCCTGAAGACTTTCCAATTCTGTTTTACTTAAAGAATCACTAAATCTAAAGTGATTGTGAGCATACCTGACGTTTCAGTTCCAGCCAGATGCCTTTCTGCTTGGCCTCCAGTTTCTTGCTCTCGTTTTCTTTAACACGCTGCAGGAAACTGTCCCTGCTCTTTGAGTGCTTCACATGCTCAATGCGCACGTTGATCCTCTTGGCCAGGATCTTGCCTCTGTCAGAGCCAAAGGCATTGAGTTAATACACAACACAAATCAAAGATTGTAAGCAGCTTACTACAGCTCAAACACACTACCCCTCTCTTCATGCATCATTCTGTCTCCTCAATACAACACCAGGTCAAACAGGAGTTAGACTGGGGTTCTTAAGGATTAAATACTTTTCCCCACATAAATGACCACTGAGGACACAAGGAATCCTGGTGGCAAAGTGAAGATGGGGTCAAATTATTCCATCTAGATTAAGTGTTTATGAGCATTTGCACCAATCCAAAGACTGATGCCAGGTTCAAGATAAAATCTTAAGGTCCAATTAAGTCCCAAGCAAACATGCACAATAGGTTCTCTTTAATCCTACGTCCTAGTAGGTAATAATTATCAGTTTCAAGGTGATGACAAAGCACATGTATTTGCTTTTGAAGATTCAACAACTTGTAGGTGAACCATCAACTTCCTAAAAGGCTGTTTTAGCTGTTTCAGTTGATGTTGTGTGCGTCCCCTAAGACTTTGATAAGTAGACAAACGCCATTTAATACTTACTTGATCTGCTTGTTGACAATAATACCAACAGCATGTTGGGTTACGTTGTAGACACGTCCTGTCTTGCCATGGTAACACTTATGAGGCATACCTTTCTGAATGGTGCCTGTGCCCTGAAAATAAATCACATGGACCAATTATTGAACAGTTAATATTACAATTATTAAACAGTTACAATAATGGTACCTTTTCCCATTAGTCAACACAGCATTGATCCATAAAGCTTTTCCATTTCCTCTATTGTCTGAAATATGACAATATTGAGCAGCCTCACTTTAAACTACATTACCAATGGGTAATCACTTTATACAAACGCCTAGCATGTATTCTTGTTTGTGAAGTTTTTAAATTTTATTTCCTACTCAGAATATTGCCCGTCAGTCCACTGGCATATGTTTACCACCCTTTAACGACTGCAATGTAACATTTTAACAGCACTTTCCAGCACAACCTCTTGACAAGCCTATGTCAAAATATAATCCTGAAATTAAGTGATTTGAGTTTTTAGAAATGTTATGAAATCACTGCCCATGTAAACAAAGGTCAGACAATGCACATGCGGCATCTTACCTTGATGTCAACTATGTCTCCCTTCTTGTAGATGCGCATGTATGTGGACAGGGGAATTGGGCCTGCGAAGTAAAAGCAGATAATTAAGTCATGTTATTTTCAAGGCTGTATGAGATCCAACGTTTTAGCAAATAGAAAATAAATGTATTTAAAGTATGACCTGACATTAAATTTCACACTCACCATGTTTGCGGAATGGTCTGCTGAACATGTACCGAGTTCCCCTCCTCTTGCCTCTGGTGTTCGTCATGATGCCCTGTTACTGAGAGAAAATAGGGTTTGTTTAAATATAATAGTGCCTGAAGTGAACTATACCTGTTCAGATTATATGAAATGACTTGTCAAAGGTTTGTTCATTTTCATCTCACTATACAAGATTATCTTAACTAATCGTCATACTCTGACTTAATTATCACATGAAGGGAAAACTGTCAATGTAAAGACTCAAAATACTATCATGACATGACTGACATGACCAAGCCGTGCCGCTGCACAGGTTTCATCTGCGATATATATGTTTTTTTGATTAATTTAATCTAGCTGCTGGGACCACTGGCTGTGTAATTAGCAGCGATATGCTAATGCTAACAGTCTCGCAAAGAGCATTTATCAAACACAGGCAGCTCCAAGACTCAATCTTTGCACTTTTACGTTGACTTAGAACGAAAATACATGAATTTCCACGTCAAACGCCCGTTCAAGCTGCTGAATTGCAGGGATAAAGGGTGTCAAAGTAAAACACTGTTCTGAACGTGTGCTGCCGGGCCCACATGGACAGCCACGCTGAGGCTGCTGTCCACATTAAACACAAAATACCACTCTGTGGAGTGTGTTTACAGGCGTTATCACCTCACTAACGTGTAAGAAAACACTTGCAACGCATATTTTAATATAATCGCGAAGGAATACTGCGATAATCACGTAGAAAACACAATTTATGGAGGAGAACTCCTTACCCCAAGTCTCTACAAGATGGCGGGTACGGCGGAAAGAGAGATTGAAGGACCCCAAACTCCGCCTTGTAAAAAATTGTTGAGGCAGGCCGCGATATTGCCTGAATTAAATGAGGAGCCTAAACAAATGTGAGGTGGTTAATTATATATAAATGGATTACAGAAGAAACATGACACAGCCTTCAGTAACTGCCAGTTTTATTGTTGTTTTTTGTATTTTTTATTGTACAGTTTAATACTTCCACGCACCTATGCGCGTAAAATTCAGCTTTTTTTGTTTGTTTAGAAGCTAAAAACGTTTTTAGTTTTTCTGTTACTTGTTTATTGGCCACATGTTTTTGTTTATTTGACATTTAGTCGTCCCTTTTGCCATGTGTGTCCATCCTGCTGGTACAGAGTGTGGCTTAAAGTATTTCTGTTAGTTTTTTGAGTGGACGGTAACTTCACATGATGTGTTACATCATATACACAAACCGACAATTTTACCATGCAGTTTCACTTAGGGTAGTTAGTGGTCATGCAATTTACATAAATATGCTATGTTACACTGTATTCACCTTCTACTGTGTGTATGTGAATGCAGTAAAATAATTCATGTTGTTTTGCACAACTTTTTTTTGTTGTTGTTGTTCACAAATTTACCCACTTTTTAAAAACATTTAAAAAGTTAATATGTATCATGAACCATTTCACATTTGTAAGCAACAGAAGCAAGGGTGAAAATAAGACAGTGCTGTAGCAATTAATTAAGAAAATGAGGATAAAGATCTCTGCTGCCATAACATAACATAACTTGCTGTGGGGAAAAAAACAGCAGCTGGTTAAGCCATAAAAACACATCATCATATATTAGTTAATTATGAATTTGCATGAGCAAAGTAACTTAAGGTGCCAAATTAATGTATTTGAGTAAAAAGTGCAATGTCTCCGTCTGAACTGGAACTGAGCAGGAGTAAAAGTAACGTAAAGTAATGTAAAGGGCATATATTTGTAATGTACCACTATTGTTTGAGCAAATTCCACTTACATAACTGTTGTACGCATGCGTAAGACTTGTGTAGAACGGTTAATGTTTAATTTCATTAACGGCCGGGAAATGTTTGTGACATAATTAAATTTGACTTAATAAATAGTTGTCAGAAGGCCAGGAGAGCATGTGACGTGCACAACTGTGACAGTTCCCTGTAACTTAGAGGGATTAAGCGAAGGCGGAAGCGACGTGCGGTGAATGCTCCGAGCTCCGGAACGGTTGGATGTTGTGTCGCGAGCTCAGCAGTACCTGCCCTCACGCGGGTAGCCAGCCCAGTCTTGTCAGCGCGCGGTGTTGTGGTGGAAGATGGCGCTAGCCGAATGGAAATCCTAATGACAGTCTCCAAATTTGCCTCCTTTTGTACCATGGTGAGTGCACGGCAGCGTCATTTTAGCGTCGGCGTGGCTATAAGGCGACACAGAAACAATGTCTGCACTGTTACTGACCTTTTAATCCGCGGAATTGTAAATACAAGCAGTGAATTCTGGTGTCAGTGCTAGCCAAGCAGTTTTCCGATCATAGCAGAGCGAGCAGCCACCCACTGCCGTCTCTGCTCCACTCTTTTAGCTAACGCAAGTACACGGACACTCTTCTGTGTTAACTGTTTTTCTAGCTGATATCTTGTCGAATTATCTGCTTAATATTCAGCACAGAGTATTCGGGCAGAGTAGTAATGCACCTGCTGCAGCTGGTATTTAAAGCTAATTAGCTAGCATGAAGGTAACTGAAGCTAACGTTAAACCAGTGATTACTGCTTGCCAACAACTGGAACACAGCTGGATAATGAATGACTTCTGACTAAGAAATTATTAATCTGCAGTATCTGTAGAGAAGCCGTGAAAAAGGCCAAGTTGTCGTGTTGGCCTTTGACAAACTCTCAGGTATTATTAACGCAGCCAATGACGACATGGTTTAACATTAGCTACGCAGTTGTGGACCTGTGTGCACTCTGCACAGTTTGTTGCTTTCTACATAACCCTTATTAAATCATACTGGAGGGGTAAGCATCCTTCAATTTCCCCAAAACAAACTTATTGACATAAAGACAGTGTTTGTATAATAATATAATAATAATTCATAGTAGTGGCTTAATTTACCATCTGTCTTGCTTCAAGAACATAAGACTGTTTGGGGCTTTGTGCATTTACAGGGCGCCAATGCCTCTGCTCTGGAGAAAGAGATTGGATCTGAGCAGTTTCCGGTCAATGAGCACTACTTTGGCCTTGTCAATGTAAGTAAATGATACTCTGTGAAGACTCATTGGCTTGATATACTTCCACCTGACTCATACCCACACTGAGTCTGCTGCATGCCATATGTGATTTTAGTTTGGGAACACCTGCTACTGCAACTCGGTGCTGCAGGCTCTGTACTTCTGCCGGCCATTTCGAGAGAAGATCTTGGCGTATCGCGGTCAGCCTCGGCGGAAAGAGAACCTGCTCACCTGCCTGGCGGACCTGTTTCATAGTATTGCTAACCAGAAGAGGAAAGTGGGCGTCATACCGCCCAAAAAGTTCATCACAAGGCTACGCAAGGAGAATGGTGAGATAATACTGATAAACTCACAAAGATTTAAATATCTTAGGCTCTTTTTAGACAGAGATTTGACCCTTTTTTAAGGCAGCATGTCTTTTTTACACGGGCATCCCACTATTAGTAGATACGAAATCCCCTGTGTAACACACGCATTGGAAAAACAATGCGTTTCGCTTTCAGAACAATAATGGTGGATGAACCATGTATTTGCACAGTTAAGGCTTGTTTCAGTCTCAGCCTAAATTGTTATGCATCAACTACAATATGAACATAAGTAATTATGGAGCATGATGCAATTTCTTGTAAGCAACATGTGGATGATGAGAAGTTGAAGGAGCAACAGGGAGGCTGTCGAGGACTACTGCAGCATTCAGTACTAACTGGTTAGGTTGGAGTAAGGCTGCGGTCAGGTTAAGCATCATAACACTTAGGTGACTAGGCTATCTAACCATAAAAAACACATATAATATAGTGGTTTTTCCACAGCACAGTAGTTTGTTCTCCACTGTAAACACTACTCCCTCAGTGTAGCTAGTTGTCATAGCGATGCTATGACTGTGAACTGCCATGAAACTGCTGACACACACACAGGAACAATGGAGGATATTGAAGGAATGTTTATTGCAATGTGGCTGTTTGTCATAGCACAGAGACAAAATTAGTTATTAAAATTAATTATCTGGGGAGTTTAAGAAATACTTTCAGAGGACAGAGGACAAGATAAGTGCAGTTGGAGGTTGCAGGTGGTAGCACCTCTCTCTTTAGTCCACAGTGTCTTCATGTCAGGTTTTGGTATTAGCTCAGCTCACTTGGATCCTAGACAGAGATGATACCAAAACCTAACAGATATTATCCACAACATTGCTTGGTGGAAAACCAAAAAGGATAACTAGAGTAGAGCTGAGATGATGCCATGCATTTTAAAAGTGGTTCTTTGTGAGTCTCCCCATTTCTCCTTTAGCAAAGTATTGTCACTGAAAGATGCTGTTCAAATGAGGCCAAATGTGACCAGTCATTAACATTAATATATTCAGGTTATACAGCTTTGTTTGTGAATCCTGAAGTACCTGCTCAACACAAAGATTCTAAAACCTCTGTCTCTACTTTCTCCTTCAGAGCTGTTTGACAACTACATGCAGCAGGATGCCCATGAGTTCCTGAACTACCTGCTCAACACCATTGCTGATCTGCTTCAGGAAGAGAGGAAACAGGAAAAGACCAATGGCCGCCTTGCCAATGGCACCTTGGACTCCCAGAACAACAACAGCAATGCCACACCTGCTCCCACCTGGGTCCACGAGATCTTCCAAGGCACTCTGACCAATGAGACACGCTGCCTCACCTGTGAAACAGTGAGACTCCTTGCTGCTGTTTTCATACAAGGGAGACGTTAGAGTGGCATACACAAACTATTGTATTTAATTCATGAATAAATATAAAAGGTTGTTGCTGCTGATTTCAGGGATTAGTAAACTTAGCACAAAGTCAGAGAACAGCTAAGTTGTGCTGTGTTTACAGTAATTTCTGTCAGTTTGTGTGCAAAAATGTTTTAATGGAAGGATTTTATTTCCATATAGCCACAGCTATCATAGCATGATATCAGACAACATTATTCCTTTTTTCATGTCCTCATTTCTCTTTAGATAAGCAGCAAAGATGAGGACTTTCTGGACCTTTCTGTGGATGTAGAACAGAATACCTCCATCACCCACTGCCTCAGGTAGGTTGACACTGCAGCCGGTAGGAACATATCTCCATCAGATTGTAGGAAGCAGCATTAGTAGTTGAAGTAGTGGCTTTCTTTGACATATGCTGTAATAAACTGATTTTCTCTGAGCTTTACAGACTTATCTGTTAAATAAGCTTCCAAATAATTGATCATAGAGAAGATTCTTTCCAAACCACTATAACCAAATGCAAACAAATGTAGAACAAATGTTTTCTAGCATCACAACACTAGTTTTTGAATATCACTGGAGATTTTATGTATTTTTTCATTATGTCCCTTCTCAGAGGTTTCAGTAACACGGAGACACTGTGCAGTGAGTATAAATACTACTGTGAAGAATGTAGAAGCAAACAGGAAGCACACAAGAGGTCAGTGCACAGGTTCTTTATGATTATTAATAATGATTTCTAAATGTATGTGGATATGAGATCATGTGTCCTACACTGTGATAACTGTGTGATGCAGAATGCGTGTAAAGAAGCTGCCAATGATCCTGGCTCTGCATTTGAAGCGCTTTAAGTACATGGAGCAGCTGCAGCGCTACACCAAGTTGTCCTATCGCGTCGTCTTCCCCCTGGAGCTTCGCCTCTTCAACACTTCCGGGGACGCCACTAATCCCGAGAGGCTCTATGACCTGGTCGCTGTGGTGGTGCACTGTGGGAGGTGTGTAGACAAAATACAGCAAACAGCTCTGCAGCATCCAGAGACAAATACATTGATCATTTTCCTAATAACTAAATGATGGTTTGACTCCCGCTTCCTATAATTCCTGGCCACATGTCAAACTGTCCGTGGATAAGACGCATAACCCGGACAATTATTATTATAATAATAATAAATGGACCATATTGAGTTGAAATGAAACAAAATGATGTACGCAAAGACAAGCTCAGTGTTGTATTAACTATTCAGAAATTACAGCCATTTCATACCCCTACTTTTGGAGAATCACAAAAAATGTAACAAGTGGCTGACAAGGAGTTGCCTGCCAAGGGGTGGCCAATTCCTTCATTACTCTATGAATAACAGCTGAAAAAAAAAACAAACCCATCAGCAAAAACTTTGGGAGTGGCCAGTACATCAGTTTGGGTCATTGTTAAAAAAAAAAAAAAGGATTTAACTGGAAGCTCTGCAACAGTAAAAGGTGTGAAAGACTATTATGATAATAACTTTATTTATAGAGCACTTATCAAACAAGGTACAAAGTGCTGTGCAATAGAAAGAAGGAAAAATAAAGCCAAAAGTTAAGTAATTTGATAAGTATACACTATAAAAATGTGTTTTAAGACGAGACTGACTTGGATCTCCTCAGACGGGTCATTCCAAAGTTTTGGAGCCCTGATGGAAAAGCCTCTATCCCCCTTGGATTTTAACCGAGACATAGGTATAGACAGAGGTTTTCTGCGTGAGGATCCAAATTGTGTGAAGGTTGATATGGAATTTAAAGCCTTTAAAGCCTGTATTCTAGAGTCAGGCAATGTAAAGCTATGTAGGTGATAATAAAATCCTTAAACAATAGTAGACAGCTGAAGTGGATGACCACAAAATTCTGTCCACCGTGAATAAGAACCTTTTTCACAACATCTAGTCAAGAACACTCGTGATAAGTAGGTGTCTTGTTAGAATAAAATATTCTTCAAGACAAGACTGAAGGCAGAAGGATCTACAAACAAGAAGCACCTGAAAGAATCTGCAGTTAATCCCTCAGCGCTCAGCATTGCTCATGTCCATTGGTTCCAGACTTCAGGCAGTCACTGAGTGTTAAAGGCAATCCTTATGTTTGTAATTATGTTTAGTTTGTTCCATTATTTATGAGTATAGGTAGGTTTAGTAAGTTCAGTAATTGAAATGAACAAATCATGTCTCAGATTTTTGAACAACATATTTTTAATGCAAGGCATAGAAAAGTATAGTCTCCTCGGTTCCCAGACACTCATAAACTGTTGTCAAAGGGGATCTCCAGGGCGGCATGGTGGTGTAGTGGTCAGCACTGTCGCATCACAGCAAGAAGGGCCTATTGGACCTGTGCTATTTTCTGTGGAGTTTACATGTTTTGTCTGTGTGGGTTCTGTCTAGGTACTCTGGCTTCCTCCCACCATCCAAAGACATGCAGTTAGGTTAACTGGTGACTAAATTGACCATAGTTGTGAATGGTTGTCTGTCTCTGTCTGTCAGCCCCATGACTACACCAATTGGCTACACCATGGTAAACATGGCCCAGCACAAACTGTTTTAAACCATCAATTTCAAAATTACCTTTTTATTTCTTAAAATTGTACATTATCTCATCTTTTACGTTCTATTGTGCACAAAATATGTATTGCAAAGTATTGCATTCTGTTTTTATGTAGATTTTACAGTTTTCCAGCTTTTTGTCATTAGGGTTGTAAAAAAAAAAAATTTCAACTTGTAGCATTTGCCAACATTGATATTGTAATTATAGGAAACATTTCTGTAAGCTCATATACATTTAAGTTGACACTTAAGTGCCTGAAAGTCAAAAACTAGGCAGTCACATCAGCCGGTTAGTGTTGTAATTGCCTGTGCACAGTATTTTAACCTTCATTCAACCAACTCTAATACTGAAATGCAGTTGCACACGACTTCAGACACACACACACAGTCTTGAAGACACCTGCAAAGGTGGGCTGTGGATATGTACCTTTTTAAAGTCAGTTTAATAAGACTGTAAAGCAGAATGTTTACTTACACAATGTTTTCTTTCTTTTCAGTGGTCCAAACAGGGGGCACTACATCGCCATAGTGAAAAGTCACGACTTCTGGTTGCTGTTTGATGATGACATTGTAGAGGTGAGCAGTTTATGTGCAGTTTGATGTTTGTAGTTTGATTTACTCCTTGTACTTGCGAATATTTTCTCTGACCCTGCTGCTTGTCACTTGTGTACTCTTGCAGAAAATTGACGCACAGGCCATAGAAGAATTTTACGGTCTCACTTCTGAAATCTCTAAGAATTCAGAGTCAGGCTACATCCTCTTCTACCAGTCCAGAGACTAAATGTGGCGGCTTCGTCGTAGAGAACAGGAGAAAAAAAAAAAAAGCTCTCTTCCCTTTGTGGGGAACAGTGGGCCATAAACACACCACAGCAGCCCGCATGGTGTCATACCTGCCCACATCGCTGTAATTCCTACCTGTGCTTCAATGCACTCAACGTACCAGCTGCCCCCCC
>OMLM01004232.1:54874-66254 GCA_900302695.1 Helostoma temminkii | reverse complement strand
CCCCCCCCACCCCAGGCCTCCATGTATTTCCTGCCACCCCCATCCTATTCGCTCTGGCTGGACACTGCTGCTGCAGAGACAATGAGACGATAATGAATGAAAACTGTCAAGATTGTTTTCTAAAAGACTGAAGCTGAATGAGGGTTGTACAGATGTTGGTTTGTCGTATGAGTGTATTTGTTTTTGCCTTGGGTTAGGGGGTGAATGGGTATTTAATAATTCATATAATGTAATCTTGGTCTGGTGTCTTCACCCCCCACACACTGTTATTGTGCACTGGGATCAGAGTGGATCATGTTGTTGATCACTGAAAGGAGGAAGCGTGGGGGGTGAGGGTCCCACTTATGGGAACACTAGGTCGTGTATTTCTACAGTGTACAGAATGGTATTTGTATAAATATTACAAGATAATATTATAATTGGAAAATGTCAGACCTTGAGAAGATGTATTAACACTATGGTGCACTTTTGATACTGTTTTGTAGGTGTTAGCGAGTTTAACGTGAGGGTTTGCTTAAAAGGCCTGTTGTGAAGCGATCATTTTCTGTTTTAAAGAAAAAGAAATAAAGCCAGTAAAATCGAGCCAGGATGCCCTCGCTTTGTCCCACAGGTGCGCACTGATGACTCATAGCAGCTCCACATCGCCCCCTAGCGCTGCTGAGGGGTAGCTCTGCTCTCCCACTGCAACAGGGGCTATTTTTAACCCATTCAGACCTAAAAGGTGATTTGGAATAACGCCCACAGTCGACATTATGCTTGGTCAGCTTAACTGTGCTGCGTTAAGTGTCTGACACATGCACATCAACAAGCGCTCACCAGCCAAGGTGTCTGGAGGCGACGCCGCAAGGGTAGAGAGATGAATCATAGAAGATGGACGGAGGGGAGGAGAGTGGTGACACACATCAGGGTTGCTGTTAATAGCACAGACGGGACCAGAATAGCAGGGCGTCGCAGGAGGAAAGCGAGTCTCTGCATCCAGCATCATCTTGTCTGAAACTCGAGTAAGGCAGCTCAAAATCACAGAAGCCAACAAAAGCCTGTTTGTTTGTGTTGTGGTGTTTTCTTCAGTGTGCGCAGGAGGGGCGAGATTAAAGTTTAGTAGCAGGAGAATAAATGAATGAACAACATGAACCCATGTCTTGGGGAGGGAAGGTGTTTTTGAGGAATAATAAACTATATGTATGAGAAAATACACGCACCTGGACACACACCTGAGCACCTGTCTTTGTCCTTGAGACAGCACCAGACATTTAGCTCTTTAACCGAGTTCAACTCTCCCCGAATCTGGCCTATATGGGACTCCTCCCTCTTCATCGACCCCCTTAACACACACACACATACACCTCCTCCTCCTCTTCCTCTCATCCGCCGCTACTCCTCTCGCTGCTCCCTGCACAGCCGCAGTCCACGGCGATGCGCCGTTAACGGCAGAGCCGCTCAGCGCTCTTTCCTTCTTCCATCATCCCCGCTTTGAGGCAGAGAGGACCAGCATCCCCCCTTCCCGGGCTGCGACTCTATCGGCCGGCGTCGCACCATCCTTATTAATAACATGGAAACACAAGGTTGTCGTTCTTCCATCTAGACGGGAAGTCTCACCTCGCACAGTCAAGGTAAGCTGGGTGTCGGCGGGTTGTTGAGCATCACTGACATGCATGAAAAAAAAAAAAAAAAAACCGCTGCCTGTTTTTTCTCTCCAGCATCCCTCTGCTGACGTGGAGCTGCCACCGTGTTTATCTGCTGCAAGGTGCACATCAGGCTAAACCAGCACCATGTGGCCGCCAGTGTACGGCGTTAGAGAGAGGCTTTATCCCCACAAGGGGTGCGATATGTCCGGTTGTAGAGCGCGGCACTTTGTCTCTGACAGCCACGTAAATCAGTGCTGGTGCCAGCGGAGATTTATTGACATCCGCAGTTAGAGAATGTGGCCTGAATTTCCTTCAAAGCCTGATCTGGTTTTCTAATCTCCACTTGCTCATACATTAATAAATAGCTCTGCACGTGTGGCCTGACATATGTACAGGCCTCTGCTATAACAGGCTCAACAGTCACTGTGTTTCCCAGGAGACACTGTTACCTGTTAGTGCAGGTGAAAGACTGAATTGAAAGATACAGATCTTATAAAGATGGGAATTAGAATGAAAGAGGTTTTTATTGTAAACCTACACTGTATTGTATTGTTCCTGTGCTCGTGATGTACAATGAGTTACACTACAGGGACACACATCCAGAGGCGTGCACAGAGGTGGAAACTGTCCCCTCTGGTTTCGTCTTCAATCCATGAGATTGTAAAGCAGCAACACGTAGGAACAGAAATGTGTACGGTCTTTCTGAAAATGCCACCAGTGTTGTTATTAACACGTTTTGTACGTCAAACGTTCACCTAATTGCAGTGTGTATCACTTTCAGACGGGGGGAACAATGAGCGAAGAGCCACCAGTTACCTCCAGCTGGCTGACTCCTGATCCCACAGCGTGGGCCAGTGGAGCTGGGGGGCCCATGGACAACAGCACCAGCTCGGGGATGTTTCCACCAGAGGACCCCCTCCCACCCAGTGAGCTGCCTCTGCTGGTCAACCCCTGGGACATTGTGCTGTGCTCATCTGGGACTCTAATAGCCTGTGAGAATGCCCTGGTGGTGCTGGTGATTTGGCAGAACCCAGCACTCAGAGCCCCTATGTTCCTACTGATTGGCAGCCTGGCCCTGGCCGACCTGCTGGCCGGCTTGGGCCTTGTGCTCCACTTCACCTGTGCCTATTTGCTTCGCTCCGACTCGGCCCAGCTGCTGACTGTGGGCCTGGTGGTGGCCTCCTTCTCCGCCTCTGTCTTCAGCCTGCTGGCCATCACTATTGATCGCTACCTGTCGCTGTACTACGCCCTCACCTACAACTCGGAGCGGACGGCGGCCTTCACCTACACCATGCTCGTGTTGCTGTGGGGCCTCTCCCTGTGTCTCGGGCTGCTGCCAGTCACAGGGGTCAATTGCCTGGCAGAAGAGGCCACATGCAGCGTAGTGCGGCCGCTGACGAAGAACAACATTGCTGTGCTGTCTGTTTCCTTCCTGCTGCTCTTTGGCCTCATGCTGCAACTCTACGTCCAGATCTGCAAGATTGTGATGCGCCATGCTCACCAGATCGCCCTCCAGCACCACTTCCTGGCTGCCACACCCCACTACGTCACAACACGGAAGGGTGTGTCAACGCTGGCCATCATACTGGGCACCTTTGCCGCCTGCTGGATGCCATTCACTGTCTACTCTCTCATTGCTGACTACACCTACCCTCCACTGTACACCTACGCTACGCTGGTGCCTGCCACCTACAACTCTGTCATCAACCCGGTCATCTATGCCTTCAGGAACCAGGAGATCCAGAAGGCGCTGTGGCTGGTGTGCTGCGGCTGTGTGCCGGCAAACGTGGCCCAGCGTGCAAGGACCCCTAGTGATGTCTGACCCAGCAGACCCAGGTGGAGAGAGAGAGAGAGAGAGAGAGAGAGAGAGAGAGAGAGAGGCACCCTGGGTCAGCTCTGCTCCTCACTGGATCTGTCCGGTGCCACAGAGCAACAGCAGCAGAGGTCAGGGGAAGTGGCAGAGGGCGGTGGATTCAGTTTGGCTGGAGATGGCAGAAGTAGTTTGGTTGATCCACAGTCCACATGGATGTTTTTTTCTTTGTTGCAACCACCATAAAGCAAAGTATCTCTCCGTCTTCCCCAGTAAAGGCGGCCACTGCATCCCGGCCCCTCCTGCTCAACCCGCGCCACGCCCTTCCTCTGTTCTGCAGAAAAGCGCTGAGTGCAACACGTTACAGGCAGCAGCTGTAAATAGAGTGTGCAAACAGTTATCAGCACTGGAGCTTTGGTTGACACAGCTTTTTTTCTTAGGGAGGGATTAGAGTTTGCGTGCGTATAAATTCACAGCAGATTAACAGAGCTGTGTGTGCGTGAGGAGAGGAGAGAGCAGCGGCGGCGGAATATTCAGGCACTTCCACAGAAAAGCCCGTCTGGAGCAGCATCCCGACGCTCTGTTGCTGCACTCTGGACGTGCGTCGAAAGCTAAACAGCCGCGGGAAGCTAAAAATAGACCCGGTGCTTTCTGATCCGCGCCCTGCGTCCTGCGCGGACGTCGGGAGAGAAATCGAGCCGCTTAGTCTTCTTCGCGCCTCTCCCATTTGCTGTTTTCATTCTCTCCAGACTGTGCGTGAATGTTTTTTAATTCATGTGTGGGAATCTCAACACAAAGCCCCAGGAGACTCCCTCCATTAACCCTCACTCCTCCATTTTTTATTAGCAAGGAGGCAAAATATAGGCCTTTTGGGTTATGTAACCACAAATGAATTATAGTGAGTTATCTTAAGATACATTTACAAAAGATAAAACAAACATCAAATTTAAGGGATCATTTAGGAAATTAACCCAAACTGAATAATTCTATGTGATTTTTGTCTGAAAATCTGTATGCATTTCCAGGTATTTGATCTTTTTTGGCTCCTGCAGAGCCTCACCCTAACCACACAGCGCCTCATCTGCATGCTAAACGTACGTGTAATTTGCATGCAGCAAGCACAGATCCTGCAGGTGATGTGTCATGGTAGCCCGATGTCATCATGACCCTAATAATTTTAGTTTGTGTACATTGTAGCACAGTGTACCTCACTTTGAAAACGATCCTCACTGGGTTTGAATCCTCTTTTAAAAATATGGACCCCCCCCAAAAAAACCACGCATCCTGATTTGTCATTCATACAGATTGTGTCAGCAATAACTAGCCTATGAATGGTAGTTATTTTTTACATGTGAAGCAATAGCCAGAGAGCAATAACATCCATGTCCCACTATGACTTCTTCCTGCAGAGTGAAGTACCATAACGGCCACTCGGATGTGGATGTGTTGTAGTGAACAGGCTCAGTGAGCTACAAGTGATGCTTCAGTGATACATCTTCACACGGGAGATGAGATAATCACTTCTGGGTTGGAAAATGTGGACGAGATCAAGCAACTCATTTGTGACAGTGACATCACTGCCTCATTTCTCCACAATGTGTTTTTTCTGACCAAAAAAATAGGCTTTGATCATTTGTGTAACACCAGGAAGGACTGTTTTGTGGCCCCTGCCTTTTGTGAGCATACAAACTATCCAGAGTGTTGTAACCTCAAGTGTCAGTGCGTGATTTGGGACTGCATTTTTGCGCATACTGTATGAGTTGCATGGCCTCTGGGTGTGTGCATGTGTGTGTCAGTGTGTGTTTGTGATTCAGCAGCTGAGCAGACCATGATCTGTCTCTCTAGCGTTGTTAGTGGGGAGTAAAACAGGTCTGAGGAATATCAATTCCTTCTCACTCTCTGACCTTAGAGGATAATGCTGCCAGTCTTCCTGTCGATTCTGAGAGAAGTGGCCTCGTTACATGTTTGTAGAGAGTTTTGAAGGCAGACAGGACTAGGACGTGGGCGCTCCAGCACTTCAAGCCAAAGTGAAAGGGACTGAATGAACTGAGATCCTAGTCCTACTCTGTTTCTTCTGTCTCTATATCACTAATATTCTGCTCTAGTTCTGGTCAAGGCTGGTGTCCATTAAGTGACCTCTGAATGATTATATGAGCTAAAAATGGCTGCTTCCAAATACAAAGATTATGCTTCTTCTTTCTTTCCTTGCCGCCTTCCCTCTCTGTGAACCTGACAGGAATTTAAGGCGCTCACACCCTTCGTCTTTCACACATCTGATCAGGTACCAAGCATTAGAAATGGGAGGATGAGTAAGGAAGGCTAAAGAATAGCATTTCTGAGCTTTGGAAGATAGCCTGTGTTATGTGAACTTGTGCACAGTGTCAGACTGAACCCTGTAGTTTTTTGGATGAGCACCAACAGGTCAGGCTGGCACATCACAAACCACCACAAACTCTTATTCCTTTACCTTTGGAAAAAAGTCTATTTTGTTATATTCATTGAAAAGTTCTATTTTTTTCCACTTTTAGTCTGGCCTGAATTCTTTCAGATTCTGATGTTGTATGATAACAATGGCGCTGTAAAGCCTTTTTCTGAATGTAGTAATAATCCAATTGTTTAACTGATACCTCCTCCTCTTGACTCATTTGTTTGTGTAAATACGGCATGCTTAAGAGGAGGGACTTTATACCACCATGCATGGTGCTGCCAAAGCCAGTTAAACTAAGAGATGAATTGGGTCACACCATGTATTGAATGACATTACTCCACCTCACCTGCTAATGTAGGATTTGCTCTTTATGTTTCACTTTCCTCACTTCAATATGCACCCGTTTATAAAAGGTGGCTTATGAGCGACTGCGTTGATTTGGCTACACATATGGGGATAGTACTCAACTGTCTCTGATTGGTGAATATTTTCCTTTTGTGCAGCCATCAGTATTGTTGAGATTTTCAAGCTTGAGCAGGTGTGAACAAGGGCTTTGTATCCAAGAATAGTAAAAGACTGTGATGTTGGATGTAATATTTCTCCGTATACACACACCTGATAATCTACTGAACTGTTTCATAGTGTAAGAGTACACAAAGATGTACAAAACTGTTTTTTGTTTTTTTGACAAAAAATGTGTAGCCAATCATGGGTTGTTTAAGGGATGACGTGTCTCTATGATTTTTACTAAACTAGAGCTAAATATCAAAACACTCAAGAGCCTGTGAATGTGTGCGTGTGTGTGTGTTTTGGGGTGGGGGCTGGAGATGGGAGGACACCACAGTAACAGCATCTTGTGTAGAAGTATGCGTAGTTTTTTTCAATGTGAAATGCACTTTATTTTTTGGATAAAAATGGCACAACAAATTAAGTATCTGCAAAATGAAACATATAAATGATAATCAACATGCACTAACTTAACTGAGATATTGTAAAAACATTTGTGTGAACGTGGTGTCTATTTTTCCAAAGGTGTTAGTTGTACTTTTTATTGCTTTGGTTAGTTCACTCTATTGAGAGATCTTGTTAATTTTGTATTAAAAACAAACATGTGCTGTGCATAAAACTCCTGCCTTGACTAATTTGTTCATCCTCGCCCTGGCTCCGTGCCCCCTTTTCCACACTCTTCTGTTTCCCTGGCAACTCCCTTCTTAGCTGTACGGTTGCCGTGGAAACTGGAATCTTAGGGCCAGGTATGTGTCGTCTCTATGACGACAGTGGAACAGTAAAGAGACATGGCAGCCCAGTCATGATCCTTCATTCATCATTTTATTTTTCTCAAAGGTTACAGAGCTCACACTAGCGTACAGTATACATGAGCCCCCCCCAGTCCCATCCCACA
This sequence comes from Helostoma temminkii, assembly GCA_900302695.1. Lineage (NCBI taxonomy): Eukaryota > Metazoa > Chordata > Actinopteri > Anabantiformes > Helostomatidae > Helostoma > Helostoma temminkii. Next base: position 58,989 of record OMLM01004232.1, on the reverse strand, counting down.
CAGCGGTGAGCGATTGTAGACACAGATGGCTCAATCAGTTATCATATTTATGACAAATAAGACTTTCACATGTCACCCTCTCATCCTCTTCCTAGTCACTCATTCAGTGGCCTCAATCCATTATATTATTGACGACAGCTACCGCAGAGCCCATCCGTCTTTACTTCCAGTTATTGTCACCTACACATTAAAAATTTGCCTCGTGATCTATGCGAGTGTTTGAGTAAAAACATTTAAAAAAAGACAAGTACACTGGTTAGCTCAAGAGGAAAGTTTCTAGCTCTTCTAACTCTCTCAAGTTTTGACTATACATAAAATAAGCACCTTCACAGGGTGTCTATAGTGTTATAATAGGTAGAGAAACATCCACAGAGGGGTATTCACAATGCTTTGAAATATAATCATCCAAATTAATGTTAGCATAGTGGTCAGCATTATAGTATGTTACTAGTCTCTTTACAGTGTTCATGCATCTTGAATGCACCCCCAGATTTCCAGTTTTAGACCATTCAGCTTTCAGTATACATACAGCATGTGATTGTGTGTATGTGTAGTGTGTGTGTGTGTGTATGTGTGTGTGTTTTCAGCATCAAAGTGATAACTAGTGAATGTGGTACAGTGGGCAATATTTAGAACGTGATGATTGTGTGTGTATCTTCTTTAGTGGTGATCCCATTTTTTAGGTGTGTGTTAATCCGACCAGTCGTTCTCCTCCAACTCAGAGTCATCCTCAGAGTCAGAGTATTCCACAGCGATGCGCCGCGACAGTATGGTGGCTACATCATTTCCAACTGGCTCCTTCTTTGCCTGCTGTTCCTGCTGCTCCTGCACCTTCTTCAGCTGGATGCCTGTAGCGACATATGGAGAGTAAATGTTTTAATCTTACATACTTGTTATATAGGTAGTGTCAGTGAAGTGTTATGACCTTGATTAGAGTTTGTATTCCTGATAAACTTTTAGAAAATAATTGAGCATTCTAATAACCTACAGAAGGGATATAACAAAGTAATAGAGTACAATAGATGTAAATCTAGTTACAGATATCTGTTTAATTACATTGGAAATTACCTTATTAATTAGTATGGAAATCTAAAATCTGGAATTTTACATAATTCTTCCTTACACAACTGCTTCAGCTCAACCATATTCTTAGGATGTTTGGTCTGAACATCTCTTGAGGTTTTTTCACAGCATCTCTATCTGGGCTAACTAAACCACTTCAAAAATCTTAGCTAAAAGATTGGGAATTATTTCTCCTGGTGAGGATGGAAGTTGTCCGGGGTCAGAGGCAGCAAAGCAGCCCCAAACCACGATGCTAGCTCCACTATATCTGATGTTATACATTTTATACAGTGTCCTTTTTATACCATTACTTTTATTAAAGCTGCTCTAACTCACACCTCCAGTCTTGTTTCACTGATTCCATGTTTGTTTAACTCTTGACTCAAGGCCGTTCCCATATTTTTTCCAGCCTACCCTGAGTTTTAATGATGCACCCAATACAGACAAGAGTAATCAAATGATTAAGACAGGATGTGTTCGGGGTCATGATTATAATTTGATAATGAAAATGAGGCAAATTTCTACAAAAGCCAAGAAATTCCATATTTCACGTTTTTTTTCACTGCTGTAATTGTCTGTTGCACAGATCCGCCGTCAGTCTGAAGACTCTTTATATGAGCAAGTGCATTTTTACTGTAAATTATTTTACAGTTGAAAATAAAAATGACAGGCGCATGAAATGACACAGTACACAAACATATACACTACAGCTCTTACCCATACGTATAGCAGCCAGCAGATCACTGCGGGCATCGTTGACCACTGTGCTCTCAGCAGGTGCAGAGGAGGACATCTTGTGGGTGGTAGAGTGGGAGGCACCAGCTGGAATGGGAGGAGGTGGAGGTCCAGGAGGGGGTGGAGCTGCCTGGGCTCCACATACAGGTGGTGGAGGCGGAGCATAGCCGCCTCCAACCGCCATTGGCCCAGGAGGCATCAGGCCGCCAGGTGGCGAGGCAAAGGCAGTCAGGGAAGAAGGAATAACAGGGGCTGGAGGAGGGGGAGGAGGACCAGTGTTGGCATAACCATCCATGCTGCAAGAAAAACACGAAAGAGATGTAGTAGAGTTAATAAAAATACACAGTACTGGTGTTTGCTGGTGTTTGCCAGTACTGTAATCACAGAGTAAGAGAAAGACAATGCTCCACTAGGTGGCAGCACTAGCGCAAGGTTTACTTTTAAACACTACTTAAAACTGCAGTGGTTCATCTGGATTAACTAAATGTGTTTCTTGAATTGTCCTGAATTACAGTTATTTATTATTTATATGCATTTTTTTCTCTTTCACGTGTTTGCACTTTACACTGAGTGTGTAAATTAAAATCTTATTAAAATTGCATTTCTGGCAGCAAAACAGGTCTGTACTGGATAACTGACACAAAGAGATACACATGTACAATACTCTCACTCATAAGACAGTGGGATGCAGACATACTGAATAAATAAGTTATGACTATGGAACATAATTATTGATTATTGTATTCCCTCCGGGCCCTAAACATCCTATTGAATTTTATTGTATTTGCACTACATGTGATGTTTTTTTAAATATGTCTACAGTATGGGACAATCTTAAATTATAGTATACCTATAGTCCACTGGCGGAAGGGATATGGAACCACCATTCATTGCCTCAGTGGGTGGAGGAGGCAGTGGCACCTGGTGGTGGTGAGCACGACCCAGTGTCCCACCCTGATAGGCCATCATAGTCCTGCTCCTGCTGTCATGTTCACCTCCTGCACGAGCTGTGTGTCCTGCAGCCATCTGGGCAGCCAGGACGCTGGGTGGAGGGCCGGAGTAAGTGTGGGCGTGTCCAGCATGGTTCATGGCGTTGGGATAGTGGTGTTGATCGAGAGCATGACCCCTGATACAATGAAACATAAACATACAGTAATACAGTACATTGTCACCAGACTGAAAATAATGTGCCTCTTGATGAAAAGAAACAACAGTGTTTATGTTCACCTACCTGTTCTCTGGAGACATTGAGCCCTCAGAGGAAGTCCCTCTGTCTCGGTGTATGGTGTGTCGATGGTCCGGCCTCAGTTCTTTATCCAGAGCCATCATGTTCCACTCCTGCCGACGGTTCCTTGCCTTACGGACCTTTTTCACCTCCCTCTGTAACGTCCCATCCACACAGCGCCGCTGCTCCTAGAAGAAGGAGAAAGAGCAAAAACAGCTATATAAAGGATTTTTTGGGATGCTTCATTACATGTTTAAGAATTAAGAAATGTCTAATATCAAGTACAGTACATCAAGTACAAATCTTAAGATTTGACCAAAATAACCTGTAATGCTAAAATAATACATGATAGAATGATCTGTGAGATCCTTATGACACAACTGTACCTTCTGCTTCCTCTTTTCCTTCCTCTTGTCCTCTGTATCCTGCAGCATCTTTTCCTTCCACAGGTCAAAGAAGTAAGAGGGGTCGGTGTAGAACTTAAGTGCTTCCTTGTGGTCATCCCTACACAGATGAAGAATAAGCAGGCTGATGAATGTACAGAAACCATATGACGTAGTGTCAGTGCTTTATGCCTGTTTAGACAGTATGGTAGGCAGCATTTGTTGGGCTTGGTGCCTCTGTGAGAAGATGAAGAAGTTAAGGATAAAATAAGTGAAGCTATGAATATTACAAAAGTGGAGCAGGCTAATGGAAGAATGAGGTGGAAATTATGAGCAAGTATCCTGCACTCGTGTCACAAACAGAATAACTTGAAATGACAGGACGAAAAAGTGGAAAGGCAGAGAGAGAGACGGAAAGACTGGAGAAAGAGAGCGATACGTCTGCTGTATAGTCAGGGTTTAGGAATTGCATTCCCAGTGGAGCCAGCCATGCTAAATATGTAATGCACCCGAGTAATGGAAAACATACTGCATGAAAGCAGCTACCACACAGCAGTGGGAAATCTGCTTCTTCACTGTGAATGTAGGTCAGAAACCAAGAACTAAAGAAGTTTAAACAGGGTATCTGAATGTTTCACAAACTTAAATTTAAGCTTTTTTACGACACAGTGGCTTAGAATATTTTTTTTCAGTACATCCTGGCAGTATAC
>OMLM01004232.1:26490-48391 GCA_900302695.1 Helostoma temminkii | reverse complement strand
ATTTAATTATAAAAACCAGCACAGGCAGATTTCTGCATAGCGGATGGAAAAAAAATAATTGCTTTTCTCATTTGACATAAAAGTCATAGCCCTGAATTGGATCATGTATTATGTAGTTTGTGAACTAATTTATTAAATTAATCAATCAAATAATAGAATCGTTCAGCCTAGAGTGTTATGTTAAATTAGTTGATATCAGTTTCACTGTTATGTAAACAATATTAACTATAACTATTTCTCACAGTGAATTTCATGTATTGCATTTATTTGTGTGTTAATTTCGCCATTATAAATATTAATATATCATCATGTTGCTAATATCTTTGCCATGAATATACAGTAATTAATTATTACAATGCAAGGAAAAAAAAGTTAATGGTATTTTAGTACAGTTAACAGTAATTTCAGCTTGACTATTTGAGAGTGTTATCACATGATGAAGTTATTAGCATGTACTACTTTAATGCCTTGGATTTCTCATTTATCCACACACACTGAACTAATGGCAAACCGCGATCAATCACTGTTCCGCACCGTCGCTTCCCGTTACTGATCGACTGACCCACATCTGCTCATCCATCCCGGTTCTCGTGAATTGCTGCCACTTTTAATCCACAATTTAACCAACCATAACTGACTAACATGCCGGTGCAACATCCCAACCAACAATAATAATCTGCTTCAAAATAGCTTTACATTTTAAGGTTACTCATTAGCTGGAAAAATATTTAATGGAGTACAGATTTGGCTACGAAGGGTCCGTTTATTATCCACCGACTGGGGACAGCTCCAACTGACCACTTGGTTAGCTAGCTTGTGTCCAGTGGTCGACTTCTTAGTTTTGACAAATTACACTACAGATAACAGAAATAACCACACACATTCGGCACTATGGTGAATTGTGTTGATAGTCTTTGTAAAAAAGTATCATAAGGCCCTCACCAGCACTTGAAATATTAGAAGAAATCAGCCCGTCCGCATGTCCCGTTACATACTCCTATTACCGCTGCCATCCTGTGTCCCCCAGCCCGTCTGGCCACTCCGGGGAAAAAAGTCCTTTGAGGACGAGGACGTGCCCACCAGCCACGTCCACCAATCAAATCTTAAAACGGGGGATTTAACGCACGATGGACGTTCTAATCAGCCAATAGTGTTTCTCAAAGGGAATGACTGACAGGGAGACTCCCCTGCTCGAAAACACTGTCCCTAATGGAGGGGGCGGAGCTACGTTTGGGCGTTGCTGATGTGTTTGACTTTTTATTATTATTTTTTTTAGGTCCAAGTGCTTGTCAACATTCTCAAAAATGGAATAACTTTAAATTCATTTTGGTGTTTTGGGGATATTATAGGAGCCATTCATATAAAAACGAATAGCTGACATTAGCGACTTGAAAGATGCTATGAGGTGTTTAACATGGTAGTGATGCTGAGAGTGAGTATTGTAGAACAGACTGAAATAGCTAGCCCTGCATCCTGTAGGAAGAGGTTCACCTAGAGGACTTGCTTTACTGTCCCAGGTGGGTGCAGGCAAGAACAGAGGGAGATGACTGTCATCAAAACGAAGAGAGAGGAAGCAGAAAATAGTCTCTGGATTGCAGACATGTTTTAGTCTGTTAGAAATGGAAAATGCAGTAGTATAGCTGGAGGGAGGGGGGAAAGCTACAGCCTGCATTTGTTATATAGCTCTCAGTTTATCACTTATAACTGATTTATCCACGAATCTCAAAGAACACTCCTACAGTGGGTTCGGGAAGTATTCACATCCCATTCATTTTAAAATATTGCTGATACTGCAGTTGTTCAAATGAATATTTTCCTAATTAAGCTACACTTAGCAGCCCATAATGACAAAGTGAAAACAGAATTTTAGAATCGTCTGTAAATTTATTAAAAATGAAAAACTGAAATTTCACATTGTACATAGTATCCAGACACTTTGCAACAGCTCTTGAAATTTCGCTCAGGCACCTCCCATTTCTCTTGATTGTTGCTGAGATGTTTCTACACCGTGATTGGAGTCCACCTGTGGTAAATTGAATTGATTGGATATGATTTGGAAAGGCACACGCCTCTCTATAGAAGGCCTTACAGCCGACAATTCATGTTGCATCAGAGCAAAAGCCAGGAGCTCAAAGGAACTGCCTGCAGAGCTCAGAGTGTTTGGCCTCATTTCTAAATGTTATATCTGGAGGAAAACAGGCACTGCTCATCACCTGCCTGATACCATCCCAACAGTGAAGCATGGTGGTGGCATCATCATGCTGTGTGACTGGGAGACTGGTCAGGTTTGAGAGAGGGAGCCGAAGGTGTCCAAGAGAACATAGGAGTGGCTTAGGCACAACTCTGTCAGTGTCATAGAGTGGCACAGCCACAGCCCTGATTGAACCACATCTTTGAAGAGACCTGAAAATGGCTGTCCACCGACAGTCCCCATCCAACCTGACTGAGCTTGAGAGACTTTGCAAAGAAGAATGGCAGAAATCCAGGTGTGCAAAGCAAGACATGATGCTGTAAATGGTGCTAAAGATGCTTGAACAAAGTACTGAGTAAAGGGTCTGAATACCATGTACAATGTGATATTTCAGAATAGCAATATAGACTTAATTTAAAAATCCCCTAAGTCTTAAGTTTCTACATTTGCATCATACAGCACACAATAAAATCAACTATATCAATGTTTCCACTTTTATTGTCAGGATACTTGCTTCATGTAAAATATTTCAATATAATACAGTACAATGCATGTTCCATCTGCCATCCTCCATGCGACTGGTTGGTTTTGTAATCATGTTGTAAGGCTTGCCCAGAGCATACAGCAGCTAAGCGCTCAGCTAGCGCAAGTTGCTTTGCCATTCTTGCCATGAAACCAAAACCATGAAAACAGATTAAATTATAAACTACTAAAATTTTTTGTCAATGTTTGTTTTTCTGGAAAAAAAAAAAAAACCCTCAATGCCACAGCTGTGGGCTCATCCCATCATGCTTCACAGCAGCTCAGTTCGGTCCTCAGCTGTGGCCCTTACAGGGCCACACACACAACCACACACAAAATAAACGGACGACAGGAGGACAGACGGACAGGGAATCTGTCGACGCTGGCAGTCACATAGCAGCTTTCAGTCTTATCCAAGATTCATCAGGAAGAGGGTAACTTGCTGGGGAATAACGTATGTAAAGGTGTGGAGACAGGTGAAAAAGAAGAGGGGACCAGATAACACATGCCCTCCTTAACAAAGCTATCTTCTCTTGGCTGGTTTATAACAGTAACAAACAAGTTGGATTCGACCACAGTATCCATTCTTCTCATCCTCCCACCTTGTGTTTCACCCATCAGATTTTCTATATCTGCATTTCTAATACTGGGGTTACGGTGTGTTATGTTGAAGTGAAGATTGTTGTCATTCTGGCCTAACGGACAGCTGCAGAGAAAGTGCCCTCTGTGGGGTGGGGGGTGGTTGCCTTGGACATCCCCACTTCCCTCAGTACATTCGTTCAGGTGGGAGCGGTGAGGGCTGTGTATCCATGTTAATATGTGTGTGTTTAAATGTGTATACTAATGTGTGTGGGAGGGGTTTTTCAGTAGCGGTGGGTCTGGTGGGAGTATTGGGGTGGCTGTTGGGAGGTAGAGGAGTATCCCATGCTGCTTTGGGGCAGTGATGTGCTTGGTCCAGGGTTCTGGTAGGCAGCATGTGGATTGGATCGCTGCAGGGACAAAAGCAGAACATGGACATTCAGTAAATCCTATTAATGTCTTCAGTTTGGTATTTTTTGTCAGTCATTTGTGTTTATTAGGTTGTGCAGACTTGTCATGTCCTGTCCTGTGAATGACCCAGTTACTGGCTTGAGTGCAAACACCACATAGGTGGGGCAAGTACACCACTACATTTGATTTTAAGCTGCCACGTCACAAGGACATTAGGCAGAGTTATCTCCTAACAAAATTAAGTTGGTAAGCAATGACACAAAGATTAGTTTCTTTGGAATTTGTCTTCATACACCATCAAATTAAGTCTTAAATGAAACACTCAAGATGTGAGTGAAGTCAAGAATTCCAGCTTTAAATCAAGGGGCCAAAACATGAAAATCTCTCTCTTTGTGTGAGAAAGAGAGAAATAAAAAGAAGACTGAGAGCAGAGATCTACCTGGTAGTCTGAGGTCATCATGAGTCCGCCTGAGGTAGTGGTGGGCGGGACAACTCGCACTTTCTTCAGAGGTGGGCCCTGGGTGTGGCTGTTGTCAGGTTGGCCAGTGTGCCCTGCCCCGTTCGTGTGGTTGTTTCCCTGTTGCTGCTGCTGGTTTTTCTACAGGTCAGAAAAACATTCTTTGTACAGAATCTTTACGTTTCCCATACCCATCTCTATATAATAGTTTTCTTTAGAAAATACACGTGGCACATGTATTTCTTACTTTGTCTGCTTTGTCCTCTGGTTCCTCCTCTGTAAGGAACTCTCTTTTGGGGTAGGGAATCTGGCAGCCTGCAAACACACTGGAGAAAAAATGCACAGAGGCTTGTCAGCTTCAAACATTTTTTCCCACAGCACAAAGTTAATTAGCTGAGGAATCTGTTCAACGTGATAGCTGTCCTTGAGCCATGTGACTCGAGCTACGAAGTAGCACAGGATAAATAAACTTGACACTTGTTTTTATGGCTGTGACTCACTCAGAGGTGGGCAGGGGCTCCTCCAAAAAGTAGGGGTCCTGCATGGCCTGCTCAGATGTGATTCTACGGATGGGGTCCATGGTCAACAACTTCTGCAGCTTTAGTGAATTGCATAAGATGTTAGCTTCAAACAAGATACCACTACAAGAAGTGAGCTAATGACAAATCATGCTTCATTTGTCATTTTTCATTTTAACTCACCAAGTGGAATGCTTTGCTGTCTGGTTTGACTTTATGTTTTTCCATGTATTTTATAAGGCTGCAGTTTGTGTATCTGCAACAGAGAAAGAGCAAATGATTTTAATATGATGGCATCAGGGCAGTTACTCTATATATGAACATACAGAGTTGTTACACGGTTAAATGGTGTTTGTGTACAACATTCAACAGCAGTTCTGTCAGCAGACACAGTACGTTATTTTGTAAAGAAAACTGGGACACTGATGCTCGACAGACTCACGTGTTCCTTCTAAAGTCTTTCATCAGCGTGGAGTGTTCTGGCATCTTTTTGATGTCCTCCCAATCTTTATCTGTTAAATGAGAGAAAGAAAAGATTAGACCACCTCACATCATCCCACCCTTTAAAAACAGATAACACAGGGTATGGATTATAATGCTTTTGAGCAAAAATCTCATGATTTTCCCATGACCACAAGACCATACTGAGCGTACATAGGATAGCATACACAGGTTTTAACATACAGGTTAAAACCGGTTTTATATAACTAGAATAACTTTTGCTCATCTGTGAGTTTTGATACAAGCTTTTCGAAAAGAACCACCATCATTTAATTTACCAAACTCTTCCCCAATGCTAAATTTGTAATGTTTGATTTCCTGCAGAAAACAAAATGAAATACATTGGTGACTTACGCCACCTAAGCAGCGGAGTTGATAGAAGGAAAAAAGATCAGGAGTAGCTGAAGTGCACTGGAAAATCTAACCCTGAAAATAAAAGTTTCTGTTTGTGGCTTAGCCTGATCTATTGCACCAGTGAATTTATGTTCAGAGCCCACAGACCACATTACCGCTTACAGAAGAGAAACACAAAATACCAAGGAAATATTCTGCCTGTGCTAGGAACAAAAAAATGCTTATCTTTCCACAGCACTTTCCAGTAAACACAGGGAACACACTAGCTGTTAAGACTTGTATATAGCAGCTGTAATAGCTGTCTTAACATAAAGTCTAAAAAAAAAATCAGAAGTGCTTATTTGTCTCACAGTAACAAGCAACCCAACTGCCTTTGACATAATGCTGAACATTTTATCAGTGTGGCAGTAGAAGGGACTCACCAGCAGGGAAGCCCATGACGTTAAAGATGCGATCCAGCTGATCGTGGTGGTAAGGGTTACTGGTCTTGATGTCCTCCTGGCGACAGTGGAATATGGGCTCAGACGTCAGCAGCTCTGCAAAGATGCAGCCAATAGCCCAAATGTCTGAAAGGAAAGCAGAGCACATACTAAATTAATCTGCGAATGCATTCACTAGAACTGGCTGCATATGTTCACACGTGAGCAACGGCACAGACACAGTCTGTGTTGCATGGTTCTCACCAATGGCTTTGGTGTAGTGCCGAGCCCCCAGCAGTAGTTCAGGTGCTCTGTACCAGAAGGTGACCACCACAGGGTCGAGATCGGCTAAAGGCTTCAGTGGTGAATTGAAGAGACGGGCAAACCCCATGTCCGCTGCAGAATGCATGAAATGTCAGTAAAGTCATAGCAAGCTTATATAATATACAGTATATCATTTAAAAAAATTATATTATACGTACCAATCTTTACTCTACCCCTCTCTGGCCCTTCTCCCATCACTAAAATGTTAGCTGGTTTCTGACAAAGAAAAAGAGACAAACATGTTTCAAATATTTTAGAAACTGACAGCAAATCTACTGAGATTAATTCAGCTTTTTTGCTTTAATTTTTTAACTACAGTCCTGTATGCACTGTGTTCAAAACGATGTTGCTGCCCTCTAGTGGCCTACATGACAATCAACAGTCAACAGCACTACAGAGAGAAAAAAATTATTTGGCTTCATGGTAGCACAGCTGTTCCAAAATTTATAAAATACTGTAACTTAGACTTTATTAATTATTTATAAGAACAAAATGAATTAATACTGGAAACAAAGATTGTAAAGTGTAATTAAGATGGAATAAATAACATTAACAAAAATATAAGTTCCTTAATAGTAATTGGTAACACTATAGAACATGTGTACAACAAAATGGAAACTCAAACCTGTTCACAAGTGTTTGCAAACATGTGAAAACACATAATTATGAATCATGACTTAACACATGCAGACTGATATGCTTTCACAAGCTGCCAACTTTTCTTACAATAACAATCCAATCTTTCGTCAACTGTCGCTTTGCTTTCCCTTCTACCTAAATGTCTTCTCTCCCTCCCTCCCATCTCCACTCACTCTCTACCCTCCCCAATCCTCTTACAAGGTCTCTGTGGAGGACCCAGTTGGCGTGGAGGTAATGGATGCCATCCAGGATCTGATAGAGCAAAGACTTGACCATTCCTCGAGGCAGCTGAAGTGGCTTCTTGTTGGCTTTAGATGCTCTGTGGAACTTAATAATGTGCTAGGAAAAGACAAGACACTGCTATTAATTGTGATGTGTCATACATGTTGACTGAAAGGCATAACTTTGTGTGCATTCTTCTCAAGGTTTAGTCACAAATGTACGTTTATGCTACAGGCAAGATGAGTAAGGGTGATGTTTGTGGCATGTGTTTCCACTTCCTTAAGAGGGGAATGCAAATGTTGCAGCTCTGTGGCAGAAAATGGTATTTTAATTCAGTTCTGGTACCCCGCCAGTTGCAACTGCCAATTGTGAAGAAGGAGAAGTTTGACTACCAAATGCTGAAGACTTCTTGGTTTTAATGAGACTTGAGCAAGGCATAATTAACACTCTCCTGCAGCACAACTGGCTGAAGGTGACTATGGGTATATATGCATTTGTAGTAAGAGTAATTTTGTTAAGGACACCAAGCTAAAACGTAAGCAGTTTCAAACAAAAATAACAAAAAAAATAAAAAAAATAAATAAAAATAAATAAAATGTAAAGTTAAGTTATTGCAGAACTGTTGTATTACAGAGCAATAGTTTTAGTTTAGTGCTCACTGACACAACGGACTGCAAATGCAGTCACATAAATGGGTAAATAAATGATTTTCTTCTCTTGAATGAATCTTTTTTAACATTTTTTTTAAATTATGCACAAAAAATATCCACATGCACTCCACTCATACTTGTATATTCAGTAGACAATGTTACAATATGTTTCAGAAGCTGTGCCATGCAGCTGCAGCTTGTGTTGTCCGTGTGTGCATTTTACCCAGAGATCGTGTTCGGCGTAGTCAAAGAGCAGCCATACTTTACGGTCTGCATGCGACAGGAAAACCTTCTGCAGTGAGATGACATTGGGGTGCTTCAGCTCCCGCAACAGCTGCAATACATGAACTCAATAAGAAAATGACACTGTCTTTGCAGAAATCATGAATGATAATAGTCAACTTATAATGGTAACTGTATGTATGAACTGTGAAAAGTGAAGAATTTATTGTACTTAATGTTACATAAAGTGATGGACACATTATAGTAAACACAACCACAAGACCGAGGCAAATGATTTTTAGAAAGATTATGTGTATGATATCCGTTTATGCATTACATTCATGTATTTTGTCCTTTTGTGATTATTTCTAGCATTTCTATTTTATGTCTGTTGCTCCTGACCACTTCATTAAAAGCTGTAATGGAAGGTGATTCACATCTTATATAAACCACCTAGCAATGGCATGAAGGTGTTTAAGGAGAGCAAATAAAAGGGACAGTGTAAACCATGCAGTTCTTACTGCAATCTCTCTGCAGGCTGACATGGAGATGCCAGTGCCTTCAATCTGCTTGAGGGCGTAGTCCTTATCATCCTTCCTACAAACACAGAAAGAGGCAGAACAGCATCAACACCAGACCAGACTGCAGCCCCCCTGAGAGCTGTCTGCACAGTAACATAAAGGGGGCACTTGGCAGCTGGCACAGGGACTTTGAGAAGAGGCCGAGTTGCATTACCTCCAGATTTGTGTAATCAAGCTCACCTCTGAGGCTCAAAACAATAGAAGGGGAGAGGAAACAAGCCCTGTCTGGCAGCTGGCGAGGGACAAACAGAGCACTGGGACTGGATCTCACTTGAATGAATCTGTTACAATTCCTCCCTCCCCCTGGCCTAAATCATCTCATAAACCCATGCTTTGTGCCTCCACAGGCCTCGTTCAGCTGCTGCAGTTTAACAAATTAGCTCACAGAACCTCATAAACAGCGGTTTACTGAACAGTCTAAGTGAACACAAACATCTTTAAACACTTTAAGGCTCTTTTGTGCGGTCCTGGCTGCCAGTACGTCCAGGTTATGAAAATGGGCCTAGTACTGAAGCGGCCTTCAGTTCTACCCAGATCTGGTCCAGACACGGTTAAAACGGTTGCAGGAGTTGCATCAGACACAGTTGGAAAAAAGGGAAATAAATTCAACATTCAGAAATGATGGTGGGTCGTACTCCGGTGGTCTAGGGTTTTTTAGATAGTGTTCACAGTTTGTATCTAGTGGGGACCTTGGTGCATGGCATTCCTCTCTCCACTACTGAAATTGAAACTGACTGAGGTTAAAAGTAAATAAACACACACGAAAAAGAAAAAAAAACACAAGACCCAAGGCATGTAGAAATGTTAGATGAATGTCAGATCATGTTACAAAATAACCTAACCTGCCAAGCATTTTAACCATGCAAAAACACAAAGCACAAACATATTATCTTCTACAAATAGTACAGTTCACACAAAGCATCATGCACACTAGCATATTAACGCAAGTATCTGAAGAGATATTTACTTTAAGTATGATAAAAGGAACCTTTGTCTGGGACAACCATTTGTTCTGACACATGTAACTGCTGCTTCCTGTGGTCACATCATTAACTGCTTTTCGGTTTGCTAAATAACAATAATAATTCCTGCTACTGAATAATTCCTTCTGAAATGCCTTTACAGCTTTATCATGCCTTCTACAGGAAAATAAAGTCACTGGTGGTCACTGACAGCGCTGGCAATTACCATGCATAGCCCTTCATATTGTTCTCTTATTAATATGCATAACTGTAACAACATGCCTCCTCTGCCACTGGCCTTGCAGGGAAAACGAGAAGAGTAATTAAAATTTATTTGGAAGAGGGAGGGGGCTGGCGCAGGGTTCAGTGGTTAGAGGCCTTGCATGAACTCATGAACTCACCCATCTTTTCTCTTCGCCTTGTATACATGACCATAGGTGCCTCTTCCCACTTTGCATCCTTCGTACTCAAACAGGTCCTCGACACGCTCTCTTTCGCCGGTCAGCTTCACTTTAAAATCATAGTCCATTTTCACCTCTGTTTGGGCAGAACGTATCCGCTCCTTCCTTTTTTTAAAGCGTCGCTTGGGAGGCAACTAGGCTACTCCAACGAGCTCGGTTTGGTAAATCAGCTAGTTGCCTTCCCCAGCGTGGCCCTTTCTTCCCTCAGCCCAGCTTAAACATCGACTTTTCAGACCAAATTTAATGTACCGGAGGGGATGCGCGGTGCTCGGAGATAATCCAGGTGGAAAACGATCCCGAAATATATTCCTTTCTCTTGTTGCTGCGTTTCTCTCAGCCGGTATCTGCTCCAAAGAGACGCACTTCACTCGGTAACGACGGCGTATTGGCGCACGGCAGTGTCGTAAAACGTCGTGAAGACGGCCCCTAAGCAGAGAAAGGGCTAAGGAAAAGGGGTAGATGGACTACACCACGTGTAAAATACATATACGTAATAAGTAAAGTTTGTGTAAGATGACTCGATCATAGCAACCGCATAATGATAAAGCGTTAATCTATTTTGTCATGTAGTGACGTAAAACTTTTTTATTTTTTCAATCGCCTCGATAGAAAGTGAAATATTAACTTGTTTTTAATAAGCCTAAAGCAAAACAGACGATGAGCTTATATTCTCCACACACACGGTTATGCACATTATTCTGAAACAAATTAAATTCAAAGTTTATGATAATGAAGGGAAATAAGAAATGATAGAAATAAATAGGCTGCTACAGTGCAGCAATAAATACCCACATTTAACAAAGATGATGAAAGTTCAGAACATAAATAATTTAGACAAAGACAGGAGAAAACAATATTTATATATATTATGATACAATATAATGTCCCTCATAATCTTAAGGAGTTTTATTTAACAGTAAGATTGTTTGGGCTGACTTTACATTATAATGATGAGAGAAAACATCTCAGATGATGGTGAAAACTGTGTGAAAAAACACAAGAAGTTTAAAGAGCAACATGCAGTAAATGTCATGTCATGATGTTGAAAGCCTATACTGAAATACACTGTATATACACTCTAGTTGTGCACAGTCATATATTCTGTGTTATTTAGGCTAAGATGATGCCACCTGATATTAGGCATGAGGTTGAAGATGGCATACAGTATTCTTTCTTTTCACTTATGCATTTAAGAACATTTTGATGGTGGAAACAAAATCCTTTACTAATGTAAAGCAGCAACACTATAATAAATCTTGCATGACAATGTATCAGAAAAGGTTGAAGTAAAAATTATTGTCTTAATAAATAAATAAAACACATAAACAACAGGGCGTATTATTTAAGAGTTTATGTGAAGATAAATTAGTATTGCAGGTGGTCTTCTCCACAGTTTATCAGCATTATGTTAAAACTGCATTAAGTAAAAATTATACCATAAATGAAATGTAAACCTGAATTAAATACTGATTTTTGTTGACTTGCGCTCTTTGCTCATTTATGGACAACTGACCTCGGTGGAGATTATGTTACCAAGGAACGATTGCACCCAGGAACCAATGTAGTCAAGAAGTCGTTTTCGGACGGACAGTGTAATGTAGCACCATTGGTCCCATCTTGGTTTGAGAGAGAAGGGAGAGGAAAGCAAACCGTCCATATTACAGCTGCTTTGTCAGGTACTAAATTCCGTTTAATGCCATTGTCATCTCTTATAAAACCACGCCAGAGTTAAGTGTTAGATTCCGCGCACATGAACTGATTTATAAAACCGTTTGTCAAATTAATATGTTAAGAGTTATTCACCTTCACCGCTCGCTGACGAGTCAGCTAACCCAGCTAATAGTGCTTGCTACAAGCTAACGTTAGTTAGTGCTAATTTGCTAGCGTTCAGTGGGCAACTAATGCGTTGCGCAGTCATGAATGACACTTCTTACTCTCGAAATGTCCATAGACCGGGATGTTGTGATTAGGTGGCTTCGCAGTTGACCGTTTAGCAAAATTATTAGCAAATTCTTAAATAATGCTGACAAGCTTCATTCCTTCTTTGCCCTGTATTTGCATGGAGGGACCTCCGTGTCCCGCCTCTGCAGAGCAGCGATTGGATACCTGCCGTGTTCGTAATGACGACTATGCCGGTGATTGGTGGCTAACCAGGATGACAACGCCAGTTTTGTTGTTTTATTCCCCTGCCTTCAACATGGCCTTCCTGCTGTTATAACTTGGCTAATATTAGCTCGCAGGGCAACTACGTTGTTATTAGGATGTCTCCCTGTTTGTTCGTTACTGTGAATGATCCGATCATGTTAATTTGGATGTCGTAGTCTTCGAGCTCGTAGTTAGCAACGGTAGGGAGATCACTGTAGCCTCATTCAGTCTTTTGCCGGTGATAGAAAATGGATGGCGTTGCTTTAACTGTCGTCCTTGGTTAGAGATTACCCACTGTAAGTGTTATGTACTCTAAGATGGATAGCATTTTACTGTAGTATTCAATACAACCCAGCAAGTTTAGTAAGGAGGACTGAGGAAAACGTTTGGTCTCTCTTTGTAAAAGTATATCTAATAGCCATTAAATCTGTTCTTGTGCATGTGTTGACAGTCATGGTGATGAGGCCCAACTTTTGACTTGAGCCTTTTTATTTTTTAATGCCTGATATAGATCTAAATAGGATCAATTCAGATGTCATTTCACCCCTGACTGACACTTTTACTCCATCTGCCAGCACTTTTCATGGTGATGGACCCTCCTGGTGGGGGAGACGAACGGCGGAGGCAGGCAGAACGTCTTCGACGGGAGGAGGCATACTATCACTTCATCAATGAATTGAGTGAAGAGGAGTACCGCCTAATGAGAGACAGCAACCTGCTGGGCACTCCTGGTAAGGACGATCCCATTTTGTCACGTTAAGGCACTGATTGGTATTGTCAGTGTATACTTGCTTCACATATATTTCATGTGTATGATGACACAGTGTATATTGATAATCTGCTCTCAGCATTGGAGCTTCTTGTCTCATTGCTACTGGCTGCATGTAACATCCTGCATGTTCATATGTTTCAAAGGGGAGGTGACCGCTGAGGAGCTGCAGCAGCGTCTTGATGGAGCAAAAGAGCGTATTTCATCTCAGCCCCATACTGAGCAGCGCTCACAGACTGCTGATTCTGGAGAACAACAGAACAGTAGCATTGAGGGAGAGGAGAGAGGGGCTGGAGGGAGACGAGGGCCAGGTAGGGGAGAAGGGACTTGTCTCCCTAGGATCTTTCCAAATCTGATTTCCATTATCATGTAGTATGGCTTAGGCTAAATAACTATTGACATGTTTTATGACTGGACTTGGAGAAGAATAAAACGGATGACAAATGTAAGCTAGCTTTGGAAAGGGTGTGATAAATCAAGTGAAATCCTGGATTTGAATAGCATATGAAAAGACTGGGCTAAAACTATAAGTCTTGTAGGTAGAAACTTGGCACGCATAGGAATCGTTTTAATATCTCTTTTTGTCCAAGAGAATGTATTTTAACTATATTTGTTTTTTTACAGGGAGCACAGAACCTGGAGCAGAAACTTCTAATGGTGACTCATTATTAGAGTGGCTGAACACTTTCAGACGCACTGGTAATGCTACTCGCAGTGGGCAGAGTGGCAACCAAACGTGGCGTGCCGTCAGCCGGACCAACCCGAACAGTGGAGAATTCCGCTTTAGCCTGGAAATTAACATCAACCATGATCAGCCAGAGCCAGGGGAGCATAATGACACTGCAGACAGTGCAGAGCTGCCAGTGACTACTTCAAACACAACTGCACCCTCTATACGCACTGCTTCTTCTTTCTCTAACACTCGTCCTTCAGCCATGCCAAGGCCTGCCCCATACCCCTCTCCTCGCCCGGTCCTCAGTAGGAGGATGCAGACACGGCGTACACGCAGCAGTACTACGACTCTTTCTATGAGCCCCCCTGCACTTCTTGCACCAGTACCACCTCCAGCTGCTGCTCAGAGGAGAAGTTCCACTTTGCACTCTTTAGCACCACCTCCCACTGTTCCCACCCTTCCTCCTGACCAAACTACGCTTTCACAACATCAGCCCGTCAATGCTGAAGCAGACCTGGGTCACGATGATGGGTCTGCTTCTACGGACTGCCCTCGTGTATCACCTCAGCCTGGATCTCAGGACCCAGCAGTGGGACATGAATCACGTGGCAGTAGAACTCGATCACGAGGTCGTGTACGTAGGGCTACAGGAGGGGGCTGGGTTTCATCCCGCCTATCAAGGCAAAGCCGTTCCCCGTTGCACAGAGTACCTGTTGCCAGTACCACTCCACAATCCGGCAGTGGTGTCAGTGGCTCTGTTATCAACCCTGTTGAGCCGGGCAGTGGCATGAGCTCTATTTCCATGGAGACAAGGGAGGCTGTGGCAGAACCTGCTGCTTTAACTGGACCGGCTGTAGAAGTAGGAGAACGCGAGAATGAATCACATCTAATAGGAACAGGAAGTTCAGCTGTGCGACGCCATCCAACCATAATGTTGGACCTGCAGGTGAGAAGGATTAGACCTGGGGAAAACCGTGATCGTGACAGCATCGCCAGCAGAACGCGGTCTCGTGCTCGGGTTGCTGAAAATACTGTCACATTTGAAAGTGACAGCGGTGGATTTAGACGCACCATTTCCCGTTCCGAGCGAGCTGGGATCCGTACTTATGTGAGCACTATCCGAATTCCACTGAGGCGCATCAGTGAGACAGGCCTGGGAGAACCCAACTCCACTGCCCTGCGTTCGATCTTGCGGCAGATTATGACTGGATTTGGGGAGTTGAGTACCCTAATGGAGACGGAGGCTGATTCTGAAACGGTTGCACCCAGCCACTCAGATGCTGGTGCCGCAAATAGTAACATTGGTCCAGCCAATCGTCTGCATACAACTGAGAGTGCAGCTGGCCAGGTGGGTACAGGAGGAGTAGATCAGGAGAGAGTGGTGGTAAGTGAGGAGGACCAGGGTGGGCAGGCTAGACTTGGAGGAAGAGGAGGTATAGTGAGTACCACAGAGGGACGGGCCAGCAGCAGAGACACCAACAACCTGGTAGAAAACGGTACTTTACCTATTCTGCGGCTGGCACACTTCTTCTTGTTGAATGGTGAGGAAGATGATGAACACCCCAGGGGCCTGACCAAAGAGCAGATTGACAATCTATCTACGCGCATCTATGGTCAGGCCAGCCTAGAGGGGGAGATGGGTCGTGCATGCAGTGTTTGCATCAATGAGTATTCCCAGGGCAACAAGCTGCGGCGTCTACCATGCTCTCATGAATTCCACATCCACTGCATCGACCGCTGGCTCTCTGAAAACAACACCTGCCCTATCTGCAGGCAGCCCATACTCGCAGTGCACCATGACTGACCCATTTGCTTGCAAACACAACTATGTTGCTGGCTGGCTGAACTGAGCAGACCCAAATGGGCTTTGCATGTACATAGCGCTTTAATGGTTTAATTTCTTTGAAAGTATCCATTGTGTTGAAGTTGAAGAAGGTTGAACCAAAAGTGCAGAAAAAAGAAACGATAAATGCAGAGAATTAACAATTTATTTTTTTAGACTCTTTGTTTTCAGTAACTTATTGACGTATTTTCTTCTTGTGACCTGTTTTGCTGGTCTCTGTCACAAAGCTTCAGAGGCTAATTCAAATGATGGCATTGATGCTTAAGGATCTCCTGTAGCCACTGCTGACTAGTCTCACTTTAATTCTGTCTGATACATGTGACATGTCTTTGTCACATTCTGAAATGGACTACACAAATCACATCTAGACTTGATTTACTCAGTATAAGCTGTAAATAAATCACTGTTGCTTGTATTTAAAGGGTTTGAAGTATGCGCCTCATATGCCATCTGTTTAGAATGGAAACGGGGAATCCTTTTTTTTTTATTTTATTTTTTTTATTTTCACCATTTTAACGCTTCAACATCCTTTTTAAAATGTCCTTTTACAGTTGGTTAAATATGTATGATTTATTGGGATGTGTATGAGCAGTATATTTAATTTTTAAATATGTTTTATTCTGCACGTCTAATAGCATTTGTTTAAGCCCTCATCTGCCTCATATACAGAATTTATCCATAAACGTCACCCAATAAGATTAACCACTTTGAAATAATTTTTCTTATGAGCAGCACAATTCAAATGAAATCCAGAAGGCATGTGATAATCAGGGATTCAGAGTTGTAATTTAGTAGTGAGTTGTGCAATATATAGAGAGACAGTATTTGTTTGTTTTTGCTGTTCATTGTTGTTTACATTGTAATGCCTGATTATCATCTTCACTTAAAACAAAATTTTGTTAACCCTGAAGTCAGTGTTTCCTCTTGGTTCCTGTTACTGTTTTGGACCTATTGCTGATGGACACCCAGGGACCTATGTCTTGAAGTTGCGCAGAGAAGTTAGACTAATGTGTCTGCTGAGCTCAAACCTGGAACACTGATTTTTAGAAAATAAAACATTTTACAGTTGTCCAGAGAACTCAAAATTCCTCCTTCAACAGATCTGTTCTGGAAAACATTAATGTTGGATCATCTACTGCAGTGCTGGCTCCAAAACTACTGTGAATGTGTTAACAGTGCGCATCGTCCAAAATGGTTCTATCAGAGCGCAGTGTTTCTGTTTCAACTCCAGGAGCAGTAAAACATCTGAATTAGACAGTGTTAGTGTGATACTCCTGTAGTAAAACTGTTTCTCTATTTGTTTTTACATTATTTGCGCGGATAATGGCATTTTAACTGTAGAACTGGTGGATCATTTATCTGAACCACTTAGTGTGTTCTCACCATGGTCACTTTAAACATCAAAATTTACAGTACACGGGAGCTGACGACGTCTCTGCAATTAACATGTGGCTAAGAAAACTGAAGGAATGATTGGGTTGGGTAAGTTTGTATGGTTTAGGAGTGTGTGTGTGTGTGTGTGTGTGTGTGTGTGTGTGTGTGTGTGTGTGTGTGACATGATGCTAATTCCAAGGGCGGATCTGATCAGATGTCAGTGTGTGATTTCCACTGACATTTAGAAACAGAAATATTGAATCCCAAAGAGACAATATAAAGTAGAAACATTTCTTTCTATTGTCAGTTCTTGTTCTCAGTGAAAGACGCTGGAGACTGTGCAGGAACATTTCAGAAGCTTCAGGTAATTCATTCTGTTCTGTGCCCTGCAGTATCTCTCCATTTATTATTCTTCATGCTGTCTTTCACCTAATCTTATTTCCTCACTCTAAGTTTCATTTTGCTCGCTGGCTTTATGTATGTTGATTTTAGTCTTCAAAAAACTGAACATTTAAAAGCATTTCATACAAAATGTGTTGAATATTATTGAATTTACTTGCAAAATGATATTTTTGAACCAGACACTTGAACCTCTCTAACCCCATTTTCCCAAACTTTAGCTCTGCCGTAGGAAGTCATCTATTGTCAGTTTAACCTTAGAGCTATTAAACAGTGTTATCAGGGCACATAATGTCCTAATTGTGCCTGATGTCTATATTTTAATGTCCTAAATATGATAACTTCAGGGGCACCACTATTTGTTTTCCACACATGCCCAGTACTCTGGTCTCTCTTTATCCTTCTTTATTTTTTTTACTTCTGAATGACCTGAAAACACTCTCTGACTTTACAAAGGTTTTTATTCCTCTGATTCTGCTGATGTAGAATCACAGACAGGAATTTTATTTTTTCATTATTTTATTAGTTAAAGTCAAAGTCTGGGTTCCAAAAACTGAATTATGTTAGTGGAAAATGAAATATTTTGCATTCAGAAAACATAATTTGCTTTCATGAAGCCTGACCCTTGGCTTAATGAATAGAATTAATTTAAGTCAGTATTTCATTTTTGGAGTCACAAGGGCCAGAACTGGTGGAAGTATTTAGTTTTACAGAAAATACATTTGTGATTTCATAATGTTAATACAGCTTGTAATGAGTTTAGAGCAAGTAGAGCTTGACAGGGGATGTCTAGTGTATGAAAACAGAGAGAAGGAGAGTCAAAGAGTCATGTGATTCAATATTCAGGAACTGTATACAGGAATATAACCAACAGAGCTGAAGATGACTGACAGGAAGGATCACTAGTTGCACATTAGCTGACATACTTAATTGGCGAGATGTGCAAAATAAATGAATGACAGTACAGCTGAAGGAAATTGGACTGGCTGCCTGACTGCTCGGCTGAGTGAAAAGTTAAAGCTTCGCTAGGCACAATATTTATGAGACAGTCCGTTCTTCTTAACCTAAATTATAAAAACAGAGACGCTGTAACAGAGAAGAGGGCCAAATATTTACTATACATGTTGAGAGGCAGCTCAACTCAGCAGGTGCACTTCATGCTTTTCAGAAGTTATTTGAGAATAATGAAAAATTATGGCAACAGAGCATTTAACCACATCATTCCCTACCGAGTATCATTTCCTGTTAGCTGTGTCCTCTGTGAAGTAATGAAACCTAAACTCAGACTTGATGATGTCACTTCATTTCTTCTCAGTGGAGGTATCTTTAGTTTCATGACGAGCTCTGAGCCCCAGAAGAGAGAGCAGAGCAGCGTAGAGGAGCAGTGAAGACAGATCAGGTCAGGGTCTGAGCCACCGTGGTGCTCGGACGATGAGGCCTGAAAATTATGAGTGAGATTTCCTAAATTATTATGATAATAGAACTAATTGTTATACTCTTTGATTACAATTATATTTTGATATCAAGACAAAAACCCTTCTCTTACCTATGGCTGTGAAGTATGTAGAGTGCTGTATCCAAGGGCCTATGGCTCGTCTTTGTTTCCATGGCTGTGTCTAGTGCTGGTTCACACTTACAAAGTAGCAACAGTGAATATCAGCTATGTGCTTTTTATGTATTTTTCTATGTACATAGAAAAACAATAAAGAACATACCACCAAAATAAAATCCAAGTTAAAATGTGGAGGTGAATAACCAAGGCACCTTCAGACATCGTGCTGAAGGTGGTTTAAACTCTCTTGCCAGCCACTGGCAGTGATGTATTAAGATGTCTGTTCTTAAAGATGTCTTCCTTCTCTCTCAACTCCAGTCTTGACTTAAAGGTATTTAATCTATGCACAGTCATTATGTCATTAACAACCTCAGGGTCATTGAGGTCATATGTGGGTTGATACACCTGAATCTAAAAGACAAGCCACACTGGCTTTGTAATGTCCATATATTCCCAATCATTTTACAGCCCAATTTTACATCTCTAAAATGTAAAAAAGCAAAAAGTATAAAATGAATGTGAATTCCTGCAATTTAAATGTTTGTCATCTTTCAAATGACAATAACATGTTTATGTGAAATTATAACAGAAAACACAGATTTCTACAGTTAAAAGTTACATAAATAAATAGAACTGACATTGAAGTCACATTATCCTATGCAATCTGTATGTGAGGACAAGCTGCAGGAAACTCAAGAAGAAAATCAGTGAGCCTACTTTCTTCTGTATGTAACAGTAGAGGCAGAGCTACAGCACAGCTACAGGGCTGAACATGGACACCACTACTACATCCACACTGATGATCTCTGCATCTAATAACTGCATAAATAGCCGAGATGAAATGTGAAATTAAAAACCATGAACCAAGGCAGAACTGCTAGCTTAAAGAATGCGGCATGAAAAGCATGAAAACAGCTGATTATTGTCCATACACCATCACTACAGCACCCAGAGGCCTCCCACCTACTTCTCCCAGGACGCTACAAGATTTCCTCAAATTACTCAAATAAACAAAACATAAAAACATAAACAGTGTTGCTGCACTGTTTATCTACAGGATCTCCCTGTTGGAAAACAGCTCACTATTAGTAAAAAGTAGAAAAGAAATGTCAAATTACTTTATGTTATCAGTCTAATATTACACCACTTTAGTTTTTCATTCTGGGTTTATATGATTAGTTTCACATTAATTTCCAGCAAATGCATGTTTCTATTATTCTATTATATATTTTTACAGGCATATACATAAAGATAAAACATTGTGTTTTTTATAAGGATGTGTTTTAGGTGTACATCCAAAGCCATTCAAAAACAGCTCAACCATGACAAGACTAGATTCTTTTCATTTTAATTTGAAGTTTATAGAACATATTTTAAATAATCCAGATTTGCTGTATTTTACAGGTACTGTGTATGTGCATTTTGCATTGATGTGGTTGGACATGGGTGGGACATATGAACTCAATGACCCTCAAGGCGGTAAGGTCAACATCTTAACTCTACAGAGGTTAAATACCTTGGATTGCTCAGTCAGAACTGTACAAGACTTTTGGATTGAAGGTGAAACATTCAAGAACTTCGAGCGAGTCTGGTTTCCTCTGAGTCTGGTTTCCTCTGAGTCTGGTTTCTGGTCAGTCTTTTTATACAACTATGACAACAGCACTTTCCCCTGCTTAAATTATATCAACATTTTTGCCTTGATGTCTGTTTCAAAATGATCTGCAATCAGTCAACCAGTGGAGAATCACTAATAATTTGGCCTATGGCTAAATAAGGTAACCAAGTAGGTGTTGATGCTGTTCTGTGGTTAGTAAATGCATGGTCATTACTCAGTGTCATACACCTGTGTGCACTGTTTCTGATGATTGGATGGTGCTGCAGAACCACATATCACTCCTCAATTAAACAGTCTGACTGCACTGACAGGTTTGATCTAATGAACGCTGATAATAGGTTTATATTCAGACCAGAAGCTTTTACACAGAATGTACTGTACTTTCCCTGATATAGCAGGAAATGATGAATAGTGTTGTGCCATGATGGTTCAAAATGACATGTTGTGTTTTACAGTTCAGGCTGAACCCTGTATGACTAACTAACAGCTAACAAGCGAGCGAACACCCCAGAGACCAGGCTGTGTGCGTCTGATGGTTAACTGTAGAACACTGTCCAAACATGCTTAAGGTCTAGAAGTGAAGGTCGCTGTAATGTATAATACAAAGGTAGTAACTAGCCACTAGTTTAAATACACCACTGTGTTCAAATGGTCATTTGAAGTGCATTGTTGTAAATACACCATAATTCTGAATATTATTATCACATACTGAATCATTCCAAAGACAGGAGATATGGTCCTTGTTGTTCTTTTAACGTATATGAAATACATTTACCTCTCAGTGTACAGAGCATGTACTTTATAGTGAACTGTAGTCTTTTTTTTTTGTCAGAGTATTTATATTGAACGTTGAACTCAGTGGCATCAGTTACAGTGTATGTGACAACAACATTTCTCTGTATTAAAGAGCAATTGATGAATTCATATTTTATGTTAAGAGCACATTCCTGCATTAATATGGCACAAGTTTTATATTGGTATCTGGAAATCTGTAATATATGATCATATAAAGCCAAACTAAAGGAAATACCCAATATCTTAGTAATGTTTCCTTTATTTTGGTTACTATCTGTGGATGTACACTATATGCTTTACATTTACAGTACTCTTACACAAGATGCTAACAGAAGGACTCTTTAAAGGGTAAATCAACACTAAATGTAGCAGGTGTTTGGCTTAGGAGCTAAAATTGGGTGTATACTGTCCAAGACTGAACATATGTGACCTTGTGCTCACAAAAATGTCTAATTGTAAGCACACAGATTGTTTCTTTGGCTACAGGAACACTTATTTTTGCCTTTTAAAAGCATGTTCAGGTGTCAGAAGTGTCCTGTTTAACTGTAACCCATCCTACACTCAAAAATTTAAACCTTGACTTTAATCAATTTTATTAGTTAAAGTCAAGTTTCAGGTTCCACGAAGTTCAGTTTTGTGGATCCTGAACTTTTAATTAATAGAATGAATTAATACAATTAATTAAAGTCATGGATTCATTTTTGATTGTACTGTTACATTTTT
>OMLM01004232.1:2920-26470 GCA_900302695.1 Helostoma temminkii | reverse complement strand
ACTGTTACATTTTTCATCACTGCAGTAAGAAGCGATATCACAGGAGAGCAGCAAAAACTATGAATAATTTACTACTAGTAGTGTATTTATTCATCTGGTAGGAGGTGAAGTCTTCATGTCCAGACATGGGCTCAGTCGGACATTACACAAACTTTCTACTAGGGAGTAAAAAGTCCATCTAATATCCAATCCAACTGCTAATTTAACCCCAATCTCTGTTTGACTCCTTTCATTTTGGCCAATCCCATGTCCAAACCAATCCTCCACAGTAAGTGTCTTAATCTGATATCCCGTTTTTCAGGAGCGACGTCATCCAAAAAGGGGAGGAGCTTGTTAAACATATTAAGGTTATAATCCTAAAGGTTGGATATGATGAATGAACTGTGCCATCAAGAATAATTTGGACAAACTGACATGACGAGATCTGCAGAGTGAAGACGTCACTCTACTGGACACTGACAGGAGTATGGTCCTTCACATGGGCTACAGTTACTGATGAACAACTGTTACTTAGTGACATTACAACCATTATATCATTGTCTGGTTTAAAACGAGAAGCTGCTACTTTGTTTTGTACACTTCTGTTTGCTTTTGATAGAATTTCGTACTTTTTCAACATCAGTGTCTGAGTTGTCCAAATTATTTTACTTTTGGAGATGAAAGATTTACATTGGTTTAGTAAATACAACATACAACACAAAGTGAAAAAGTGTGGACAGATGTGAATACTTTCTGAAATGAGGGTAGCAGTGAAACAGCAGTTTGCTTCCCTCTAGAAATCATGGTTGATTTACTCTTTAAAACGCTGAGAGCTGTTACAGGTCCTTTCTTTACTTTGGTTTTCTGTGATGGCTTTGGGGACAAACCCCTCTGATGATTTTACTGTCTGTAAAATGCTTTATGGCTGTTTGTACTTCCTCTTCCACTTTCTAATGTAAAGCTGTATTTAAATAGATGCATCATTTTCAAAGCAACATAGACATCAGCTAGTATTACTTTTTAAATGAAATGTACTGAAGATATATGAAAAGCAATTTGTGTTAATACAAAACTGTAATGCTAATAAACACTTGCCATTGAACTGTTGTGGAATGTGGATTGTCTCAAACTGCACTGAAATGGCACAGTTCTTGTCAAAAGCTTAAGTTCTGGACACTGAGTCTTTTTCCATTCTGGGTACCACATCACACATGACTGTCTCCAGATCAGTAAATCCTGCAGGCACATCCAGGTGTTAGTCTCATACAGTATTTAACGTGAGCACACAGAAACTTTCCCCTTCAGCGGATGAAACGATTCTCGAACCTCATTTGTTTAACATAATTATTATTTTAATGTAACACTTTTTAATCTATTTAAGCAAGCAGTGCCGTCGGACACCAGAGATACCCCCTCCAACAGGGACTGGCACATTAGTGCCAACGTCGCACTGTAACCATGGCAACGCGGACAGAAACTACACATATAATTTATTCCAGCGTTGATTCCAATGAAATGAAAAACAGAGATCAGGACATGAGAGTTGACCTAGATTGGGAGGAGCAGATCGTTAAGAGTCAGAATCAGAAACAAAAAAGAATAAAAAACATTTATAGGTAATTATAGTAAAAAATAATAGTAATATTACTAATAATAATGTAGTGTATGTCATATAATATATAGAAATTATGTAACTTGTATTGGGGAAACATACCAACTGCAACAATGGCTTGTACACTATATTGTCTTTCAGTTGGCGTGTGAAGCCATTGTTTTTGTGTCACACACTCAGTCCTCCAGGTCATGCTCCACATATTTTCAATGGGAACATAATGTAAAACCGACTCCATGCATTTTGCACAAAGTAATACAGAGCAAGGCAATCGCAGTCACTAGTGTTTAACAGTCACTCACACAGCCAGAAGTAGGGAGGCAATGTGTTGCCATGGTGAAGGTGTGATCATCAGAGTCAGCTGGATAACTCTATGTTTCATTATGACAATGCATTTTCATCATCAGAAATGTGAATTTCCTTTCTGAACATCTAAACATCTAACCACACCCACTGCCCTAAACTAAGCTTAAACATAATTCATGAATTCTAAAACGTCTTAGCTCACAAAAGCATCCCCACAACAACTGTCCACACAATATAGTAACAGGTGCACACACACATACCGTCAGTGTTTCAGTGATATACACACATTTGCTTGTTTGCTCCTTCAGACAGAGTGACATGCACGTCTCTGAAAAACATGTAGATCTTCTGGCATGATTTATTTTTCTATCCCAAATGATAACACACATCATACATGGATTCACTTTGACATATTCAATCAATGTGTTTACCAAAGTTGAAAGACTTAGTGCTAATGGGCAAACGCACAGTTCGCAAGAGAATGAAGATATGTTTGAAATGCTTTACTGTCCTGATGCCAATAACATTCGACTAATACAGCAGATTTTTTCATCAACGCAGCTGGTTTTCAGCTACAGTACATCTGCCCTAACACCACTCAACTCATTTCAAGGCACTTTACAATGTTTAAGGTTTAGGACCTTACAGAATATGATAATACAACTATTATATAGAAAACCCAACAAATCCCCACTTGTGGAAAAACTCATTTTAATGGTAGAAATCACCAGCAGAACCAGACTCAGGGCGGGTGGCCATCTGCCTCTACCTGAGAGAGCGAGAGAGAGAGAGAGAGAGAGAGAAAGGGCACATTAAAAGTAACACCCATCTGTGCTCCTGTGATGATTAGCTGCACCACTAGAGGGCTTTGACACTTTAATATATTTGCTGAACAGATTGGTGCTGTCACACAGCCCCCTGATATCACTTAACATAAAACATAACTGTGGGTCATAACAAGCAACCAACAACCTGGAGTTGTTTTTTATAGGATGACCATTTGACCATATCCTTTAAAAAAATGGAACAACCCATCCAAGTTTTTGATCTTTGTATTCCACTGTGAGGTATTAAACACAGGTTTTGCAGACCACACCTCTGTTGATTTTGGAATTCTCTCAGAACTCACTGTTCTAACTGAGCATCAGCCTATCAATAATAGATGCTGACCTATTGCAACCTGCCTATTTATACACGTTTGGCTTGTCTCTTCTGTTCCAGTCGCTGGCTAAAGGAAATACAAGTTAAAAGTAATGGTTCTAAACAGTTCACACAGCCCAGCACATTTCATAAATTTGGGAACATTCCACATTTTTGAGGTCATAAGACCACTATATCCATCAAAATAAGAGCTCTGCTCATCATCAGTAGTAGTGATAGTTATTGCTAAAATTAGTTGGATTCTTTACACTGGATCATTAAATTATATTTCCCAAAGAAGCTAATCGGTGGCAACTGGTTGACTGATATTTAACCTCTTTAAGTATGAGGGCATGATGGGAAATACCTGGACCGACAATGTGACATATTATAGAAACTTTTAAGCTGTTGTCCTGTTGGAGCTATTCATTCAGTTTGGATTACAGACAGGCTTAGTCCACATACAGGGGCAATAAAAAGTAAGTTGACTATGTGCATTGTCCTGGTTTTCTTTATAAACTGGTCATGTAATGTGATCTGATCCTCAAATATCAACAAACAGAATATTTTTAAGATGATACACAAACAGTCATGATCTTTCATGTCTTTATTGAATACATCCATTAAACACTGTGATGGTGATAATAACGAGTGTTTATCAGTCCACAGTTACCAAGTCAATACAATGTCACATGTGAAATGCGTTTCACTGGTCACTGGTTTCACTCAGCAACAGCTGAGTTCATGAAAACCTCCACATTTGTGTTTCTGCCAGAACCTTCTGGGTCAGCACTGCCACTGCACCCACACAATGGTCTTGCTGAAATGAATGAGTGAGCTCAACATGTCCTGCTACTGCTGCAGGAGATGTGGGGGGTGTTGTCCCACCGGTGGTTCCTGCTGCTGTGGGCAGGACCTGAAAACACGTTTGATATTTCAGTGAGCACAAACATATTTCTCCAGAGAAACGGTACCTTTTTTACTTTCACTGACTTCCATATGCTCTACTCTCAAATCCTTGGTGTGGAATCTGCAACAGAAGCTTGTAAATAATTGACAAGGTCCTGCTCATTAGTAAATGAGATAAATTGTCCTTTGGGTTTCTATCCTGTATTAGACTGTAAACCCTGCCAGCTCTTTCTCTGTGCTCTTCTTCAAGAGTGATTCTGTCACATCCCTGTAGGCTTCATTTAGTTCCATTATTTTAGTTTTTGATCTTCCTGTGCACTGTCCTCAACTCCTCTTTATTTCTAACTGGTATTTCTTCCTGAACCAGTGCTTTCAGTTCTATTGTTTGGGTAGACTGATTGCACTTACTCATGGTTCCTACTGCTGTACATCAGATTTTATTTAGCTACTTCCATTTAAAATACACCAATCAAAACATTATAATATATTATAATATGATACAGCAGGTCTGCTGTAAATTATACATTTACAAATTTATAATTTCTCAGTTTTTAAGTTAAAACTATCTGAAAGGTGATAAATCCTATAAATGTTTGTTATTGAAGTCGTAGTGGGAATCAAACTGGGATGTGTTGTATCAAGCAGAGGTCATAATGTTTTGTTGTTGTTAAGATTTAGGTAGTTTTGATGCATCCATTTTTTTACTTCAGCTAAATTAGCTCATTCCCATTGCCAGGACATCAGATAATGTCAGCTTGTCCAGTTGATGTTAACCATGTTAAGTCAAAAGCCCATGATGGACAGGTTGATTGGAGGGGTCAACAGCAGACAGTACTTCTGCTAGTGCTCTAACCAGGTTACTCAGAGAAACCAGGTTTCTCTGGTAATCAGGGAATCAAGTTTACTGGAAA
Organism: Helostoma temminkii; assembly: GCA_900302695.1. Classification (NCBI taxonomy): domain Eukaryota; kingdom Metazoa; phylum Chordata; class Actinopteri; order Anabantiformes; family Helostomatidae; genus Helostoma; species Helostoma temminkii. Next base: position 21,613 of record OMLM01004232.1, on the reverse strand, counting down.
TCCACATGTAAATGAACAGATTAGTATTCTGATTTCTCCACTACCATGGGTTTATTTCCTGACATGTTTTTTTATATATGTGTTGACTGACAGCACTGAGATAGGCAGACATAGTCTGCAGCCTTTGTCTTGCACATGCCAATTACAAACCTTGTTACGTACATATGGCAGAGAAATTGGAGTTCTCTGGGAGAAATCTACCTGGGGAAATCAGGTTTCTCTAATCCCCTACCACAATTACAGACACCAGGTTTCCCATTTACATGACAGTTCAAACGCCGTACCAGGAAGTATGTATTTGTCTTTACATTTTCTCATTCATTTTGGCTAAAATTTTCAAAACAGTCTTAAAGTGAAAGAGTCACAATAACTTCATGGTACATAAAAACGTTTTATGCTTGGAAAAGCTAGTAAGTCTTCCAAAATGTTTCAAAACTTAGTTTTAGATAGTCACAAATTACATTATTATTAACACAGAACTGCACTCTTATGAAAAAGCCTGAATCAAATACAAAAATAAAAAACTGTGAGTTTAGTAAAACTGAATCTTGGGGGCTTCCTGTTGGTCTTTTTGGTCTGGCCAGAGATTTTCTGTCTTGTGTGGTACAATAATCCTCTGAACTGATCATCTGTGATGTCCTGTGGCCTGTGGTCATATACTCTCCACCTCCAGGCAGACTGCACTAACATCAGGATGAACTACATTTGTGGAAGCTGAACCAGATGTAAATCAGTGCATGAAATAAAGACGGCAGAAACAAGTCACTGCTGGAGGGAATTGTTTATTTATTGATGAAGCCTTTCTTCTCCAACATACATCAAAGGCTGAGTAGCAGACAAAAGGTGTATGTGTGAGTGTATGAGACTGAGGCTGAGATACAAGGAGAGTGAACATGCATATAAAGTATGTGGTTTACACACACAGCCACTTCAGGTCTTTAACTAGGCCATATAATAATTTAGGGTTTTATATTTTATTCTGGACTTCCTGTCATATTGTACAAAATCATATCATTTTTAAGTTAAAAAAGTGCAAATACATGTTATAATGTTTATGCAACAGCTTCTCTGCCCTTGAGACTAAAACTCCACTCTGTTCTGGTTGGACAGTTTATGGCAGACTACTGTGGGGCTGCTGTCCAGCTGGAACACCGGAACACAGTTTACAACTTAGTTGTAAAATGACAGTAATTGAACATTTGAAGTACCGTGAACACATAGAAATATCGCTTCAAGTTTCTGACCTACAGTCATGTGTGAAAGTTAGTGCCCCCTCTTCTAATTTTATGATTTTGGATAAAAACATAATAAAAACCATCTGATCATATCAGGTACTAGTATTGCCTAAGTGCACCCTCAGAAGAAAGTATAGAATTTTTTTACTCTGACTCTGCCAAAAAGAAAAAAAATGCATGCAGGCCCCTTACTGCTTCCATAGGATATAAGAGGGTAAGTCACAGCCAGGTGCTGCTGATCCTCAGCCCCTGATTAACTGATCATCAGCAGGTGTGCAGACTCTATGAAAGCTATAAAAGTTCTGTCAGTTTGCTGATCTGGAGCATTCAGGTGTGTGTTAACACAATGACATGAGGAACAGTGTAAGCAGTGGTCTTAGAGAAGCAGCTACAGGAAGATAGCATCTTCATGACTGAGGTTCAAAAAATTGCACTTCTGGCACAATGTCCTATGGACAGATGGACCAAAGTGGATTGTTTGGCCTTGTGCCATGTTTGGCAAAACCCAAACACAGCATTTAGCATAAACACCTCATATCCTCTGTCAAGCACAGTGCTGGAGGGGTGGTGATTTGAACTTGTTTTTCAACAACAGCAGTCATTAAGTTGACCATGAACTCCTCTCTATACCAGAGTATTGTAGAGGCAAATGAGAGGCCATCTGTCTGAGAGCGATAGCTTAGTCAAAAGTGAACAATGATCCAAAACACACAAGCAAATGGCTGAAAAATAAAACATTCAAGGTTTTGGAATGGTCTAGTCAAAGTCCAGGCCTCATCCCAACAGAAATGTTGTAGCAGAAACCCTGAATAACCTGAAGCTATTGCTGCTAAAGGTGCATCTACAAGCTCTTGAAATATTGTTTTTTGGGGGGGGGTTTCATTTTTGTTAATTGGAAAATTGCATGGTGAAATAAGTCGTCTTTGAAAGACACAGTTAAATGGTTTTCTAAAGTTTTCACAACGGCTGATTTGTTCATCAATTTTACTGTTAATGCCCCCAAAACATTTTTAACCAAGTGCATCCCCACAGCAGACAGAGACAGTACTGCTTCATAGACCCACTATCCTCCAAATGTTCATACAGATAGACTCATTGTATTTGTATAAAATCTCCTGTACACAGAGTGACAGGTCCATGAGGTTTCTCCAGTGACACATGCCAAGACAATTCATTTTCAGACCAGAGCCTATAAAAGTACCCTCTGTGCTGTTCTTTACAATTTAGAGCTTCATTTCTTTTATAGTCAAGAAGGTCATGGTACACGTGTCCAGTACAGCACAGGCCTTTGTTCTGATTTAACCTTCATTTGATGAGATCTGTCCATGCATGAAAACAGACAGTCAGTAATCCCGCTATCATTATTGGAATGCTCCACCAGACACAGTCTGTGTCACTGCAGCCACATTTGTGAGTGTGTTCTCATCAAAACACTGCAAAACCTGGGAAAGTGACGGCAGCAGTGACAAGTAAGTCACTTTTTTACTATTTTAAGTCTGTGTCTATGGTGTCAGACATGTTTTTTCTGCTATTCTATGTTCTCCATAATCTTAAAATGAGTACTGAAAACTGAAGTGCATCACATCAGAAGCCTATTCACATACTTTGTCCACCATCACTTTTTATATTTAGAATATGTGTCTAGATGTTGGTGTTTTATCAGCTTATAAATATTGTCTTTGCTTATATGTGACTTATAATAATAGATCACATCAGAAAACCAGGAAGCTGCAGACAGTTCATTTTTGCCATCGTGGACAAAAACCTGTTCAGATCTGTTTTAAATACACAGTGGTTAAAGGTTAACAACACAACAGAAAGTTTAAATGTTTGGAATAATACAAAAATGACACAGTGTCAGATTGTCCTTACATTTTAATAAACGAAATAAAATGGAAATGCAGAAGAATGGCCACTGTAAGGTGGAACAGAGGGGAGAATTTGGTAAAAAAAAATAAGGTAAAGTTTACAGATAATATCTTCACAATACTGAAAATGAAAAAATGTAAAACTTTATTGTATATGGTTGGTGGGGTGGCAGGTGGTATGTGGCAGGTGTGAGGTCCTGTTGTACTCTTCTAAAGCTGATGTGCACTTGTACTTTGAAGTACATTAGGTGGTTAAAAATACTGAGCCCCAGTGATGCAAAGGTGTAATAAAGAAAGCTTTATTATAGAAATATCCCAAATACACGTTGATTCAGAACCTGCCATGCTGCCTGGATAAAACGCTACAGGATCCTTTATCAGGGTTACATGCTCTGAAACAAGAGATTTGAAGCATGTTTTCATGTCATGTTAAGTCCAGGCACGCACTTGTTTGCTACTTCAAAATAAAAGTTCTGTGTTTCGTGGTTGGGAAAGTCTGGAGATGATTGTGTGTATGCAAATGTAGGGACTATAAATCACAGTCTAGCTATCAGGTAATAGACTGACTGGTTGGGTGAGACAATGTTGAAGACTGTTGTCAGTCTCTGCAGATTCTTCTCAACAGTCTGTTTCTCTAGTTGCCCTTGCCTTTTCGTTTCTTTCCTGGAAAAGAGACGAATACAGGCATAAATATTACTCATACCAGTGATTATTGAATCAATGTATCTAAATATGACATACAAATGAGTATGAATAAAATGGCTGTTCAGCTCAGAGACAAGTAAAAAGAAAACAACAACAATTTAAATGCTAAACTTTGTGAACCTGTTGTATTGAATTCTGAGCTACCTTGCAAATTTTTCTTTTCCTAAAATAATGATGATCTGTCTTCTCCCTGCTTTTAACTCAGCATTTCTTACATAATATGCATTTGTACAGTAGTTGTAGTCGCGCTAATAAAGCTATTGACTCTGTACCCATCCTTCCTCTGCACAAGAGAACTGATGGTCTAAAGCAGAGGTTCTCAACCCGGTCCTCAAGGCACACTGTCTACCTGGTTCTAGTTATCCTTGCAGCTTCTGGCTGGCTGAGCACACCTGACCCAGGTAATCAGCAGTGGGCAGGACAAGGATATTTGTGAAACAAGCAGGGTAGTGTGCCTTAAGACCAGCATTGAGAACCACTGGTCTACAGACAAGGCAGACTGTGAATTGAAAACCATTTCTGGTGACTATCACATGAATTTGATGTCAAAACTAAAAATAGCTCAGTCAATCAAAATAAAGTAAAATACATATTCTGTGTTGTTTAACATGTATTTGGCTGTGACTACAAAATTCCATATTTGTTCATAATTTCAGTGTCTTCTGTGAAAATAATTTTTTTTAAAAAGAAAAAAAGAAAAAAAAAACACTGATGATTGGTGGTATATCATCTGCAGGTGCAAGAGACTCCAAACAGTTTGCAAGGTTCACTGGTAGAGACAGTGCAAGGCAGTTCTGTGATGTTCTGTGTGAAAGTAGGGCTAATGTAACAGTGGTGGATTGACACTTTTCTACCACACCTGGAATGACAGAAACACTGAGACAAGACAAGATAAGCTCAAGAAGCATGGCTAGTGGTAATGTTAGAGTTAATGGAAATAGTGATAGTGATTTTGGCCACAAAATCAGCCATTTAAAGCTGCAGCAATTGCAATAAGCTGAAATTCTTTAAAATGTGATCAATCCAAAAATCTACAAGGGCTACAGTAAATGACTTAGTATGTGTAGTTACCTAATACTGCAACTGCATCAATGTGCTGTCAAGATATGAAGACATCAATTATGGCATAAATATTCAGCAGTGAACATATCAGTCTTACCTGGTTTTCGTCTTGGGCAGGGTTTGGAAAAGGAAACTGTCTGTTGACACTCTGCATTGTTAAGAGTCCTCTTCAGTGTCCCTATTCTGGTCTGCGAGCCACTGCTTTTATCACACTCTCCCCAATTACCAAATCGATACTTACAGTCAGCTAAAAGAGAGAGAGACACAAGACACACTTGCAATGCAATTTTTATATATTCATCTGCATTCATTGTTTTTCTGTCTACAAATCCATTATTCAATAATCCAGCTTGCGATTAGAATGGCTGATAATATTTTTGCAGAAATATTTCATTAGCCAATGTTCAAGTCAAACAGTGCACTGGGATTTTCAGCAGATTCACCCACATTCATTGTTGATTTTCTTTGTAGGATTTGTTGACAACAACAAGAAGAACTGATAAAACTGATTTTTAGCTAGCTAGTAGCTAGTTTTCCTGAAGTGTACCCAGCTACCTTTAGACCAACCTGTAACACCATTATAAATGCCTGAGCACAATGGTTAAAAAAAACTAACATCACAACACAGGCTGTGTAACACATTCATAGTTAAATCAATTGGAGCTGAATCCTCTCCGACACTATCGGCACAAACTGGATCATGGCTTCAGATGTGCATATATCTGCATATGCAACATATGTTAAATGTGGTTAGGATGTTTCCACTGCATTATATTCTCATTGTGTGGAGTCTTCTGACACTGTCAGTGGTTTGTTTGGAAATAATAAGAGTATATAAAATAGAAAATATTCACACTCAGTGTTTGCATGTACTGCCACTGTAGTTTGCAGATTACTGTGTAGTGTTATTGCGATGTACTTCACCTAATTTCATCTCCATGTGTTCGTGTGTGTGTGTGTGTGTGTGTGTGTGTGTGTGTTTGCGTTACCTCCAAACTGTTTTTTCCACTTGCAAGGTACTTTACATTTCATCTTCATGGTCTGCTGGTCACATGACCCCTCTCTAAACCCTGGTCCACAGTCACCGTTGCTAGGGACACAGTTTCCATAGCGCCAGTCAGTGCATTGTGACCCAGACTGGGTGGGTTTGCTTTTCTCTGACGACAGAAAAAAGATTTCATCAACTAGTTATCATAATTCAGTAGTTTCATAGTGTTTTTCATTGTGTTGCATGCAAAAATCTTTAGGCAAAATAAAAGTTGCCCAAAAGACAAATGTTCAGGGCAGAGTAAAAAAAACTTGAGGGCACTTTTTTAACAAATGCCATACCTTCAATACCTACAGTGATTTAGTGATGTCGTAACAAAGGACCTATAGGTGGCAGTATATATAATAATGACTATGTTCACCAATGTGCCAATTTGCTCTGAACACAACAATGCAAAGAAAAAAAGAAAATAAAATGACATTTAAAACTGTCAATGTAAAGAAGCTGAGAAAGGCTAGACAGGGAGTCAGACATAGACAATCTCACCTTTCCTGATTTTCCCTCCAGCTACTGTTGTGATGCTGATAAGCGTGACTAGCAGCAGCAGCAGCAGCAGCACAGCCCTCATCCTGTAAAATCACACAGCGTTGGAAAAGTTAACACTGTAACTGCTTAAACATTAACTGCTGACCCCAAGGTTACTTAATGTGAAATCATTATCTGCTCCACTCATTTTCTCAGAACAGAAGGTTCCAGAACACTGGCTGTCTTTATGCAAGAACACACACACATATTGTTTTAGAACGCAACTGGACTAATGGAAACCTACAGTCTGCGTCACCCTCTGATTGGCTGGGGGATGTGTTCACCTGCAACATGGCTCCTCTGAGTCACATGCAGACACTAGACGCTTCAGTACAAGACTTCACTGGGAAGGTGTGCAAACATTTCATCCATCGCTAGCATCCTGCCAATCTGCTTCATGTGCTTAGCTATGATAAATATTCACCTCCTCATCGGACCATAGAGCCTGAGACTGAAGCCATTTGGGAGCAGATTCACATACCTGCCTCCTGGAACCTCGGTTAACATGAGCTTTTTCTCTTTGCCACTCAGCAACATTGACTGTATAAGCAATATCTCCTATATCAGCTGTCACTGTTTTCATCGACAAACTTAACTGTATTTTGTAAATATGAGCATAAATTGTTGGAACAGAGGAAAAATAGACACTGACTCTGATGATGACAACAACCATCAGACTGTTAAAGGTGCACAAGCTGTGATTGATGGTGTGGGTGACTTGTATATGTGTAAAGGGAACAATGTGTATATATATGAAGATTTCCTAAAAAATGTTTGTTTTATATCAGTTAATTTCAATGTAGACATCTGTTTTCACTTTGATATCAAAGAGTCTTTTATTGTTGATCAATGTGAACACACAGTGATCCAATGTTGTAAAAAATAAAAGGTGAGAAAGTCCAAAAACTGCATAAATAACATACCTGACAGCACATATGAGGTTTCATTTCATATGTTTTTAGAAATGAATCAGCTGCTGATTTTCTATTGATTTTCAAACACCAGAGTCAAACACTGCAGGTGCACCTGTAGTGAGCAGCCAATCACTGTTTCTGTACTGCTGTGAAGTTTTACGTTTGTCTGCATATCATACATTGAGAAATTATTATTTATTTAGAAAAGAAGTGATAAACACATCAGAAGATTGATGTCAAACACATTTTCTATCCAAAAAAGTCTTTCATCTTAAGGCTAAGACTTCAAGCTCTACAGTATTATGAACAATCATTAAGTTTGCCTGAGTAGCCAGCAGGATCAGACGCACAGAACCACCCGAAGGCCTCGGCGCTGAGGTCGTCTGATCATTCTCAACATGCTCAAAAGTTTTTATACTGTGAGTCAGCTCATTTAAAAACTTTTCAGACAGAAGGAAAGTTTTTGTTTTCAAGGTTGGCTTGTCTTCTGAGGACATTTCATCTACATCTTCTGAGTCTGATAATGAAGAACTTTAACTGAGCAAAGGCTGTTATAGGTGGAAGAAAGCTCCACAAAACTTATGTAGATCCTGTAAAAATGTTACTTCCAAGGTCAAGCTCGAGCAGCAGTGAAATGTGCTAGCCTATTCTGCATGCCCAACATCTTCAAAATTCAGTGCCAACCATTTGACAGTTTTTCTTTCACACTGTCTCCTCTATTGAGTCAGTAATACACAGTAGAAAAAGCAAAGCTGGTGGAGCGTGGTACAGTGAACGCTTCACACACCAACCAGGCTGTAATTCTGCACTGATGTTCTAATAACTTGTCCAGGAGTTGAAAAGCAAAAAAAAGTATAAAGTTGAATTCATCACTAAGATGTGGAAGTGTTTTAAAAATGATATTGCTGATTGCCATAAAAAATAATGATGATTGCTGTTGTGGTGGACAGGAGAAACATTTCATGTCAGGCTGCTCAGACTGCCCATGCTGATTAGAGGGTGCACCCTCAAACTGAGCCTGACGTGTCTCATTGATACCCAGAGGTTTGAACCGGGTTAGTCAGGTACATATAGCAGCTTAAACTGAAGAACTGTGTTGACACTGTGCATGATGGATGCACTGTGCATGATGGATGCACAGGGGCCATGCTATAAAAGCACCACACAAACTACATTAAAAGATGTGTTTGCACCATGTGTTTCAGTTAATCATGGAAACCAACCATGATTCAGTGTTGCATAAAGGGAGCTGAATGCTTTTTAAAGCATTTAAGTATGACTCTTTAGCTGCTAAATGCTGCTCTGTTCACCAGCTAGTGTCTAACTGTGTCTGCTGTTTGCTGCTGAGTGATGGACAGTGGGTCTCCAGAGCTTTTCTTCTGAACCAACACTGAACACACACCAAGGTTCTGAGCACATAAACAATGAGTAGCATAGACTACTTTAGTCAGCTTTAGTTTGAGCATTAGTAGTAAACTGACTCTGCTTTAAGATCAAGACGATGCGAGCTGGCTTTTGCTTGGCTATCATTAAACTCACCGCCTGCATATTCTCAGAAGGCTGAGCTTTTCTCCACTTCCTTCATGTTGCTGGTCTCCTTCAGTCTCTGTCTTGCACAGCGAGCTTTGCTGAGCAGCTTCACCATGTTTATTTTAAAGTTTTGATATTTCTGATGTTCTTAATTATAAACCCTGAAGAGGAGCAGTTTGTTTACCAGCACGAATCCAACACATGAGCCAGAAGACAACTGATGCAATAACATTATATATCTCATGTGAGGTACAAAAACAATAGTATCATTAGATTTTTCTGACATTATGGTTTCAGCAGGCTTTTTATTGCCTTTTGAGGTTCTCTTGAAAAAATATTAGAAAATAATCTATTTTCTCCTTGTGTTTTTGGCTGGCAGTTTGAGATGGCAAGTACAAACCTGGAAAAGAATACCCATAAAGAAAGCATTTATCTATTCAACCAACATTTTACACCTAAATTTCTCAACTGTGCCCCACATTTCATTAAATATACATTAGCATGCTTTCTTGGAGAGGAGAGCATTTATAATAGCATCCCATGTGGGTCACGGTTAGCTGCTGTTGGCTGGGGAACCGTGCTAGAATACCCCATATAAAAAGAGTGGTCCATAAAATGTTCAGTGAGGTATGATTAATTCACCCAATTATCTTTCATAATGAATTTTTTATGTTTACACTTGCAGTCTGCCGTGTCATGTAAAAACAACAACAGGCCAGAGTTTGATTAATTCTAAGAGATGCGCTGTAGTAACCCAACAAATCTGAGTGGAAACAACAACGAGACTGAGACAAGCTCAAGCCACAGGAAAACAATGGAGCAAGCTTAACACAAAGACCTGACTCTCTGACTGTGAGGTCTGCTGATAGCTGCACATGTACCTTCATGGTGTGGTGCTGTTCCCTCTTTTCATTGCGTGACATTTGATTGTGGAGTGTGAAGGCTTGAGATAGAGCCTGGGAATGGATGTCTCACACCACAAGCTGGAGAGTTGGCAGCTGCAGAAGCCTTCGCCTTGTGGATTCAAGAAGATTGTGAGAGACTGCTGCTCTTTGGACGGCCGCCAGCGTGCTACCTGCCACTGATGTGCATGTGCGTTTGGATGGTGCTAACTACTTTGACTTACCTAACAACAAGGAAGTGTCAAATGTCAATCAAGTTAAGGATGTATGCTGTCAGGCAAATGAATGAATAAGATGCTGCCCATGTTTTACAAACATAGACAGCAAAAAGACAGAACAGTCTGTCATAGGGCCTTTATCTATAATACACAATCTCATTCTTAGTGAAGCCACTGAGATACACTATGAAGTGTGTCAAACAACGAAGAGTCAAAAACTGACCAACTCAATTAAGAAGCAGAGTTGAGCTTGAAAATATGTTCCACGTACATCCTAAATCTACATAAAGGGAATACTATCGATCTAATCAGTGTGTGACTACCAGTCAAACGTTTGTACAAACATAGCAATGTTTTTGAAAGATAAGCAGATTTTATAACATCTAATTGATTGAAATACAGCATAGACATTGTTAATATAATCAGCACACATTAGTACTTTATTTCAATAGCAAGTTTTGTTGCTAATGCAATTTAAAAGGAGAAGTGGAAAAGCCTTTTGAAATGATGTTAACACAGAAGACGACATGGATCTATTCATGAAACACATGGTCATTCATGTGTGAGTAGATATGTAAACACAGACATGTTGGATGTGTACATGGAGGAAAATTCTGTGAAAGTTCAGATTATTTTTAGGGCCGTCAAAATAATTTATTTTGATTAATTTGTTATAGATATAACGCTGATTAATCAGGTGCTGTGGTGTCCTTCGGCCCAGTGTGTCATTGAAACCACTCCAGCAACACTAGCTTTGTAACATGATGGAGGCAGATGAAAACATGCTTTAAGGCCCTATGACAATTCCTTTGTTTTAAAATCAAGACTGAACTGTTCATAACAGCATCACTCTTTATAATTTCATCAGTGAGGGATTTTCAGTATTTCAAGTTTGAAATATCCATCCATCTATTTTCTGAACCTCTTAGGGGTCACGGGCGTGCAGTTTGAAATATCACCTCAACACAGAACATGTAGCACCTGATGCTATATTTAAATACTTTCACAGCAAAATTGAGGTATGCAATTAATTAAAATTATTTAATTACAGAGCATGCAATTAATTTGTTTGTTTTTTTTAATCACTTGACAGCCCTAATGAATTTACAGTGGTAGTGGAAAATTGGGAGTTTAACAATTCTTCAAATCCACAGTTCAGCTCATACGTTGTTTTCTTATTTCTTTTTTGTCACCATGGAGAAACTAATTTCAAGAAGGTGTTGGGTCAGTCAGTGGGGGGGTGGAGCTCTACATTACTGGGCTGTGAGAGCTTCTGAAACACAGATGACTGAGACTCTGTGCTGTCCCTGTGCTGACACCTTAAACGTAGCACAGCAGACCTGCTGTTGACAGACAGATCACACTGTGCTCCTCTAGACACAGTGTTACTTAACATAAAGAATTATATAAAGCATAATGATAAGTAATAGGTCCTCTTATATTTCTGCAATACACTATCTATATCTTTATCTATCTCTACTGTATATCATCAGGGAGATGAGGTTCTGTCCTCAGGGGATGTTTACTGCGTATTTGAGTTTGTGGTTCAGTTTCACATTCAGACCTCTAATCACATGCTATTTTCTTGTCAGTTTGAAGTGGAAGTCTTTTTTGATGTATTTGATGTCTGGATTTTGCATTTAGTCCCATGATAAAATAAAATGAAAAATGTAAAATTTTAATGATGTGACATTTCTATGTATTAAGCTACACTAATCACTCTGGGAATGTGAATTACTGAAGCTACCAGAAAAATAACCTCGGTCAACAGATAAAAAACTCGAAACTCCCTCAAGTGACTTTTGTCTCTCTGCTCTAAATGTCTCAGTCACTGCCTACAGGTCCATCTGCCATATGACAGAAACAGAAAAAAATATAAAAATAAATAAAAAGTAAAATGTGAAACCACATTCTGAGTTTCTTATGAACATGAAAGCAGACAGAGAAAATATTTCTCCGGGGTCATGATGGTACAAGAAGTTATTTCCAGTGGAATGAGTGTGTCAGAGACAGGAAAAGAACAAGTGTGTTTATTGTGGTAAACATGAATTCCTCCACTATGACTATGACAGGTTTCATTTGGATACAGCCAGTGTCTACTACAATGTTAAATTTTACCCTTTAGACTTACTATGTCTCAGGACAATTATATAGAGAAAATATAGAGAAATATAAATACAAGAAATTTATAATTTCTCACTCAAACCATTGCATATGTTGTAAAATTTTCTATTACAATTATATAATTTTATTAGAAGTCCTGGATTTTACAACAGAATATATATACCACCGACCGAAGGTTTGGACACAGCTTCTCTTTCAGTGGTTTTATGGAATTATGTAGTCAACAAAAACATGTTTCTATATGTATTTTGGCTTTGGTGACAGCTAAACTAAACTAAAAATCATTCCAGGTGATGAATCTGATGACAGAATGCCATGTGTTTTTAGGTGTTTTCAGTATTAATGTTGGGACATGTTTACCATAGTGTAACATCCCCTCTTCTTTTAACAACAGTCTGTAAATGTCTGAGTTTTGGGAGAGAAATGTTGTCCCGTCTTCACTGAAGAAGACGTCATATGGATCGGCGCATAGTGCTGATCTAAAACCTTATCAGAATCATGCCTGGTAATTCAGGGTCGTCTGAGGGCCTGACAATCATGGGCATCTTTCTGTTTCTGTTTCTGTTTCATTCATATTATATAGGGTAGCCAAAACATTATGACCTCCTCTTAATATAATACACTCCAGTATGATTCCACCACCTACTATGACTTCAATAATCAGCTTTTCCATGTTAATAAACTCCCTACTGGTCATAAAAATCACAACATCACAACCCAACTCAGCATATATAAACTCAGCTGCTTGAGTGCTGTATAACAAAGTCGGATACATGTGTTCCTCTCTAAGCTTGCAGAGCTCTCACTGCTCAGAGCTTTCAGGACTACAGCTTGACCCTGCTGTTGGTGAGACCAGATCTCAAGTCATACAAACTTGTTGCTCTCGACACTTCCAGTACATGCTGATCTGCAGACTGTCAAAGAATACCAAAGGGAACATGACCGACTGGCTAATCAGGTACAACTACACCTAATCTAATGCAATTGCTTTGGCATAAGCTCTACCAATATAAAGTGGAGGGGTGCTGATTCAGCTCAATAGGCAAAATATTAATAATAACATTGTGTTTCAAATCATCACAGTGATGAATGTGGATCTATTAGGAGGCACTGGAAATCCTATCCATCAACTGTTACATTCTGACACACACACATATACTCACTGTTACATTACAAAACCATTCGTACAAATAAGACATAATTGTGATTTCTGAATGTTCTTTTACAATGTTGTTGCATGGTGCACAATGGTTTCCATGGTTACTCCCATGACTGCCTGATCAGTGTTTTCTCTATGAAAAGAGGTCGGTCTTTGCTAGCCCATTTTTTTCTCCTTGTCTCCCATTGCAGAAGATGCTGCTTTGTGTAGTGTAGCTTTAGAGGGCTCTGCCTGTAGTAGAGAACAAGGATTAAAACAACCTTTCACTTTGAATTCTGCAAAGCTGGCGTTTAGCACCAGCAGATACTTTCTGCATTTAGCAGAGGCTGCTCTTATCTCACAGGAGACATGCTTGATCTTTGAAGCAAAACACAGACATGCACACACATGCTGTGCATCTTATAAAAAAAAGTTGTACTATGAATTTATGTTTTATGTTCATTTGTTAATCTTAAAAAAGGACCAGTTTTGCTCTCTAGGTGTTCAAGTTTGGAGCGTCAAGGAGGGAGACTGGGGAAGAGATCGAGGGAGCTGGTGTGTGTGTGTGTGTGTGTGTGTGTGTGTGTGTGTGTGTGTGTGTGTGTGTTCCTGTTGACACTGTAATTAGGGATTCTGAAAAGCAGCCAAGCAGAAAAGACTTTATTGGACCCTGTATGACCTTCTAACTATACCAGCCGTACAGAGGAAGAAGGTGAGGCCAATAATTAGGGACAGTGCACACGCTCTCGGTGTCAGTGTCATGCACAAGTAACACCTTGTCTGCACGGGGCATGTCTGTTCCATTTCATGTTTTCTCAACATTGGCTGCAGGCCAGTAAGAGCTGGATGAGCTCTTAAATTGTCTCAGGTAAAATATACACTCATGGCCACATACATAATAATACAATGCACTCCAGTATGAGTAGACATACGGTAGAATTTTCACCTGTCTGACATTTTCAAGGTAAACACTGAAAAAATGATCCAGTTGGAATATAGACAGCCAGATCTGATACACAAAAAAGATCAACTTGATCTGATACTCAGGTATTTTGTACGTGCTGTTAGTACCTATGCTCATTCTACATATGCAGAACTTGTCTGTGATTCTCTAAACTGTGACACTATTTATCATTAGTAAATGTCAGTGTACAAAACATTCAGCTGACAGTTTCTCATTTGTAGCCAGTACTAACTGCTGCGGTCACTACTAATGATCATTAATTCCAGAATTGTATTGTTGATTAAAGTACTCCGGACGGTCATCTATACTGACTCCTTCTGTAATTCTTATTGTTGGCAAGTCTGCTTGTTATAAGAGTCTTTGGGCTTGTTTTTTCTCTAAAGTGAAGACTTTTAGACTTGTTTGCAAAAGTGTAGCTGCTTATATGGGCTTGCTCCCTAACTCTGCTGTCTCACTCCACTACCTGTCTAATACATCAAAACTGTTTAGTTTGTATATGAAAGTTCTCTTTCAACCTTAAAAGCTTAAAACTAACAAGTGGAAAAAACAGGGTAGAAAAGACTGCATCAGCTTCAAGTGATGGAAATTGAATATATTATTATATCAAATATTCTGTAAGAAATACTTACCAGCAGTGATAAACATACAGAAGAAAGAAAAAAGAAATGCAGCACTATTCAGTCACTTGCAGTTTATAATGTCTTTGTCTGCAGTCATGCTGTACTTAGGATGATATTATTTCTATTGTGTGTCAAGTTGATTATTACAGTAGTGCAGCATATGTGAGGAAAATCTTTCCAATTTCAATACATTCACACAGATGTTCATTGGTTTTGTGTGATCTGCTGTTCTTTTCTCTCTTTCTCTCTTTCTTTCCACTCACCCCAACCGGCTGAGGCAGATGGCCACCTACCTTGAGTCTGGTTCTGCTGGAGGTTTCTTCCTTTCTTAAAAAGGGAGTTTTTCCTCTCCACTGTTGCCTAGTGCTGCTCAAAGGGGGATTATGTCTTAAACCTTACATTGTAAAGTGTCTTTTGTTGTGATTTGGCGCTATATAAATAAACTTGAATTGAATTGAATTGAAAATTTCCCTCTTTTGATAAAAAGCCACTTAAAAATTCAAAATGGCCACTATTTTCAAGATGGCCAACAATTCTGGCAGAGTAATGTCATTTTTTTTTATATGCTTAACAACAGTTATCCCATATCTAGGTTGTATTGTTGAATTGTAGAGTAGAAGGTTAATTTAATACATACAGACAATATATAACAAGTGTTCTCAAACACGTTTCATCATTTAGAAAAAAAATGTGTTTTTTAAAAGTTTTGAGGTGTTTCTGAATAAGTAATAAATGTTTAGCATATATGGCTCCAAAAATAAAACATGTCTTTATGTTTAAATAGGATATGGAAAGAGGTACTTCTGTGGATCACATCTGAAGGTGACGTTTTATCTGAGGTATGTTCCAAATATTGCATATATAAACTGTAAATGTCAACCCAGCTTATTCAAATTCCAGAATGTATATGAAACATAGAATTTAGTATGTGATTACATTATCCATATTATGTAATAAAATAGAAATAATATCCTTATCATTATTATAGCTCCTCATACAATGGAATTAGGAGCACAGTTCCTGTTGCATTAAAAAACATTCATGGAAGAAAAGCGTCATCTAGGTAAAGGGAATGTCCTACCTATAAGTAATATGAACAAATATGACAAGTGCAAAGATATGAAGTACTTCAATAAGAAATGCTAATATAGCAGCATACAACATGAACAATAAGTAGAAGTATGTTAATGTAATATGTAATAATAAATACATAAATAAATTGTATTATAACAGTAAGATATTTATATTTAACAAGCATATTTAAAGGTATCACACTAAATTTCAGCATGATGTAGACGTGTAAGTAAATTGCAATATGAATATAATATGCTGAATAAATTTTATATTGCTCATTACACAGATGAATAGCATTGTAAATTAATGCAAATTTCAGTGTGGACTCATCCATCCCTCCTTCCATTTTCTGAACTGCTTAGTCCCTGTAGGGGTCGGGGGTGTGCTGGAGCCTATCCCAGCTGTCATATGGGTGAGAGGTGGGGTACACCCTGGACAAGTCAGTCCATCACAGGGCCCCAGTGTGGACTTAATGTAAGTTAAAAAAAGTAAATCTGTTACTACTGTTCTCTGTTGTAAATAAAGACTATATCCCATACTATATTCACCATTTGAAGGGCCAACTGACTGGAGCAACTGTTGTTTGTACCAAAAGGACAAAAATGAAGATGTCAAATCATTAACTATAAATTATTCAAGACCACTTCACTATGCAATGTCACCCATGTTCCTCTCTTTCATGCCTTGAATGAACTATCCATTCCTGCTTAATTTTCTAAAGGCTTTTTGTATACAAACATGCAAAGCTGATATTACCTGCAAAATACAGCACAAACCCATCTAATAATGGTGCATGCTGAGGACTGAGTGTCAAAACCTGTAAAACAGTTTTTGCACTTTTCCCTTCATAAATATGCAAACTGGATTTTTGCCAAAGTAGACAAAATATGGCGTAAATACATAAACTGAGCACATGCAATGTGACTTGTCATGACTGAAGGTGATGGTGGCGGCTGAGATTGAGTCTGCATTTAATATGTTTGAAAGGCAAGTGCAGTCTTGTTAAACATAGATGACGATGATGCTGTTATTTCAGCGAGGAAGAGCCATTGGACAAATGATAATTATGTAAATATGTAAATACTTATAGATTATTATTCCTGCTGCCATTAGTCTTTCATAAACAATGTTTTCCTGCCATTGTGTCTTTTATGCAGCATTTTTTCACATTGTTTATAAAAAACAGCACCCAAAAAAAATCTCAGGAAGATTAAAAGTCATGAATTTCATAGTCAAAAACATAGAAAAGTAAAAATAGGTATGATAGGTTTAATTCTGTGTAAAGTATGTTTTTCCTAGCCAGAAATGGCAGCCATCTTGGAAAATAGTAGCCATTTACAAAATTCAAGTGGCTAATGGGAGTTTTTCATACCGATGGTCAAAGGAGGAATAACTGAACCAATTTTGGTGCTTGTACACACATTTGACAAAGGGTGATTTGTAGTTTCCCTACAAGAGCGACAGACTTAGGAAATCACTGCCTCTAATAACATGTTCTCTATAAGGTATAGAAGGTGCCTGTGCTTTTTGCCTTTGCAGTTAATCTTTATTGTGTTTATAAAGTTACCATGAATTACATGCATCTTATGCTAGAGCCAGTATGAGAGCTGCCAAGCCCTCCTACTTCTCTCCTCACTGTGCTCAACCACGCTCTACTCATAATAAATATAATAAATAATAACTTAGTTATCAAGCATAAATCATTGAAATCCTGTAGTTGGTTTAAAGGGCAAACCTTCCTGAATAAACTGA
The DNA here is from genome assembly GCA_900302695.1 of Helostoma temminkii. NCBI lineage: Eukaryota > Metazoa > Chordata > Actinopteri > Anabantiformes > Helostomatidae > Helostoma > Helostoma temminkii. The sequence continues at coordinate 3,934 of OMLM01004232.1, read as the reverse complement.
AGTCAGTCTGACAACATGAGAGCAAAAAAGTGACATCTTGTAGCTTTAATACATTAAGACCTCCAGCATTTGGATCAAATAGCTCCTTTAAAATAAAAATAAAATAGGAAAAAAGTATTTATTAGACACTGGGACTATTATGTGTATATACTAATGGTGTCACCAGACACTTCTGTCTGACTCAACTGTCCTGGACAAACATAAATGAAGCGTGAATCAATCTGCCGCGCTAAAGCACAATATCAACTGGCCTGATAAGAGCCTCAGATAGGTCCTGATATATCACCTGATCTTGACTCAGTGCCTCCAGGGCCTGCAAAGAGGTTAATCCAGCCATGCAAGTGAATTGACATTATAGTAAACATATTGAGGTAGTGGGTAAATAACAGATAAATTGTTGAAAAATATGAGAAAATATATTTTAAAAAGCCCATAAATGTACATCTATCAAATAAAGACCTGGTTTTCTCTATGCTGAGGCCACTATCTGAGAATTTACAGTAGTACACTTTCATTTATTTCATAGTTGACTGGGTACTCTCTACTCAACTTTGAGCTGTTGCTCACAAGTCTGCTGCATAAACTGTCAGCAAAAAAGGTCCAACTAATAATAATTTTCTCATCCCCGCTCATATCTGCCAGGACGCTTCACCTCTCCCTCTCTCTGCTCCTCTCGTTGATACACGCACACACAAACACACTGCATTGGTTTGACACCGCCTGACACCACTAATAAATGCCTAAGCACAACCCCAGGGTTCGACTTTTGGGTGGGTAGCTGAGGATGGAGCAGTGCTCAGGGCAGTATCTCAAATACATACCTTCAACATTCATCAACAACAATAAAGAAATCTAAATAAAGCCATAAATATAAAATAGCCCACACAAACTGAAGGCAGATACGTGGTGAATCACACTGACCAGAGCACAACCGCAAACATATATTTATATATTTAGACCTCATCACACTAGATTATGCTATTTTGTTAGTTATGCAGTTTATCTGATTATCTT